>JASDQU010102171.1:681580-703944 GCA_032191745.1 Picea mariana | reverse complement strand
CTAACTTACCCAACAAGATCTACAGTTCTCATCTCTCCAACAACGGATGACTTTGGTTCACTTCGGGACTCCCACCTTCAGGAATTTCGAGCATTACAACACCTTCACTCTTTGTTTTCCCCGAAGTACACTATCACTGAAGTGAAAGAGATGACACCATGTGTCCACACAATCGACAACTAGGATGATTCCTTACCTTTGGAGCTTCAGACGACTTCCGGTAAAATGCTCCACCTTCTCCTTTCTCTTTTCCTCGAAGTCCATGATATGATGATGTGTGTCCTCCTGAGATCAATGGTCATAATGGAATTCACTACTTCGCGACTTCGGGAGGTTAGCACACTCCACACAGAATTGTCACTGAAGTTTTTCTCCTCCAAAGTACGCAGGTCTCCACCACGTATCCTCCTTGCAACCAACCTCTAGGATTTATTTGCGGCTTTGGGAATTTAGCGATACCCACTCTTTAAACACTTTTAAACCTCTGAATTCATGAATTTCCGAAGGACTCCAGGTCTATCCTCCGTGCAACTCTCCCATATCTCACGGTCTGGAAATATCACGATCCCTTCGAATGGATCTCACTCGTTAATTGGTATTTTTAGTGGGATCCCCCCTACTGAAGAAATTTCACCCGCTATCTCTTCTGAGTGTGTTCCTCCTTGAACACTTTAACTTCTCAGAATTACTTTTTCAATACTTAGCCAAATATCAACCCTATGCACACCTTGCAAAAAAGTCTCTTTCAACTTAACCTCTTCGTGGGAGACTGTGCACTCCTTGCAATAGTTCTTCACACGACTCAATTTCTCCTCCCGAGTAATCCAAATCTGAGTGTGTTTTCACCTGCGCATACCTTGCAAGGGCCTCTTCACTCTTTGCATACAAAGCTTAGAGTTATCCCTCCTGAACTTTTGAGTCGAACTAGACTCTGTCAATGCACACCTTGCTAACACTATGCACTCCTTGCAATTAAAGCTTCACATTGTATCTTCTGATATCCTGAGTCGAAATAGACTCTGTCAAAGAACACCTTGCACTTGCTACTAGAAGAGAAATAATTGAAACTTATCTAATCCTCACAGATTCATACATTCAACCATGTAAACGCATTCATAACATAAGAACAAGTAATAACAAAGAATTGCAATTTAACATAAAGCCTACCATTCATTCATTAAAATAGACATAGTAACAACAACACCAAACATTTGTATCAACATTTCTCTTTTACATTCATTCAAATGATATGTACATGGGCTGATACAACTCTGATAAGATTTCGTAGCTCAAAAACAACAACTTCAAATAAATTTCAACAGCCTCATTTGGGCACACAATACATTTATTTATACAAAACGAGTTCATAGATATTTTCCCACCGAGTACCTTAGTGTTATCCTATCAAAGTAAAATATTTCAACTAATAAGGCTTATTAAAATAAATGATCGGTACAGACAGGTAAGAGAGAATGCTTCAGATCTGTACTTCCATTAACTACATTAAAGAGAATACAATCTCCATCGATCTCATGCGATGGTTCAGCCTCTTAACATTTAAGATCTTCTTTAATTTCAATGTTTTCATGACATTCCATCTTTAAACTCAAAATCATTTCAAAATGCGCGCTAGGGCGTTGATTTTTCCTCCACTTGCACTTTGATGATGATGCTCCTGCATCATACTCCTCTAGACAAAAAATCATGGACTCCTGTCCATGAGCTCCTACACTAACTTTCCATGCTTCTAAATATTTGCTTCATTTACCCAACTAGCATCTTCTATTGGGTGGTCTTTCCACTTTATCAAATATTCAAAATAAGTTTTCCTCTTGGTCTTCTTACCAATCCTCTAATCTATGATCTTATCCATCTGCGGCTTTTCTGCTGCAGGCATCTACTTCTCCCACTGGATCTCTTTATGATCTTCTGATCCTTTTGTGTCATGTTCCCTGTAAGGATACATGTCTGAAATGTTGAATATGGGTGATATACCCACATCCTCTGGAAACTCTATCTCATAAGCATTGGCATAGAATTTTCTTAGGATCTTGCATGGTCCTATCTTCTTCAACTTCAGATTGTTATATGTTCCCCTTGGGAACATTTCCTTCTTGAGATGTGCCGAAACTTGATCTCCCACTTAAAATTCAAGTTCTCTCCTATGCTAATCAACTATGCATTTATATTCTCTGTTGTTGTTTTGCAACTGTTCTTTGATCTGATTATGAAGCTTCTGCATTTCTGCAACGAAGTCTTCTTCTCCAGCGCTTCTGAATTCATTATGCTCCAAATATCTCAACTCTGATACTCCTCTTGGATTAATTCCATATAGTACTATATGGAATGGACTCTTCCCTGTACTCCTATTTGGTGAGTCATTGTATGCAAACTCTGCTTGTGACAGAATCTAATCCCACTAGCTATGATGTTCAGTGACTATACTCCTCAACAAATTTCCTAAACTTCGATTTACCACCTCAGTTTGTCCATCTGTTTTAGGGTGATATGATGAACTAAAGGAAAATTCCATCCCTAGTTTCTTCCACAATGTTCTCTAGAAATTACCAACAAATTTAGTATCCCTATCTGAGACAATACTCTTGGGCATCCCATGAAGTCTCACAACTTCCTTGAAAAACAAATTTACAATGTGTGTTGCATCATTAGTTTTCTAGAATGGGATAAAGTGTGGCATCTTTGAGAATCTATCAACTATGACAAATATGGAATCACTTCCCCTTTGTGTTATTGGCAACCCCAACACAAAATCCATGTTTATTGCATCCAAAGGCCTATCTGGAATAGGAAATGGTTGATACAATCCAGTGTTCTGTCTCTTTCCTTTTGCATACTAGCAAATATTACATTTGTTTACAAAATTCTTCACCTCTGCCCTCATACCTGGCCAATAGTATGAACAGTTCAACTGTACAAATGTCTTTTCATGGCCAAAATGTCTTGCTAGGCCTCCACTATGATTTTTCTTCACCAGATTATCTCTCATCGAGCACTTTGGTATGCACAACTGGATACCTTTAAACAATAATCCATCTTGAATCAAATACTTTGTCCACATACTTTTGTCTCTAAGTACAGGATTTGCACATGCTTCATATGCCTCTTTAAAATCTGGATCATCACAATACATCTCCTTAAGGTGTTCAAACCCTAAGGTTTTCACTTGAAATTCCTATAGAATCAGACATCTCTTGCTCAATGCATCAACAAATTTGTTAGCATTACAAGAAATATGTTTAATGAAAAAAGTGAAATTTTGCATAAACTCTATCCACTTAGCATGTCTTTGACTTAATTTCTCCTATCTGGTTATGAATTTTAAAGCATGATTATCATTATACAAAACAAATTCTTTTAGAACTGTTATCACTCTGTAAATTCCCAGAGGTTGTTGAAAGGAAGAATAAATTTACCAGAGGTAACTTTCTCCAACCACTTTGAAACTAGGATCTAGCCCTACTAGTTTCAAAGAGGGATCTCTCTGTAAGATTTAACTTAGTTTCAAAATTCAGATATTAGGCTAGTTAAAATAAATAGGACTGAGTTGTTTGTTTTTATAAAATGGTTGAAAAATGTTTACGCCTCCATTGGGATATGGGGTCTATTTTATAAAATTAGAGATCGACTAACAGATTTTAAAGGTATTTTCACGGGGCAGGATAATGAAACTGTTGGATTCTTTAGCTTAAAAACGATGGAAAGCAGAAAAGATGAGATAATCAATTATAACCAAGAAGCATTTAAGAATTTCTTAATTGTAACATTAGAAGAAAATATTTATATTATTAAAAGTTGGAAACAGAGTATACGAGGATAAATTCTACAACTTTCGCTACTTTCAAATGATCGGATTTAGAAAAACAAAATGAGTACTGAGAGAGATAAACATTCAAAAAAGAGGAGAAAACTTCACCACCAGCTAACACGCAATTATCCTGTGAAACATCCCTTTTATTACTGGTAGTTCTCTTGAGAAAATTATAGTGCTTACAACTTGCTAGGGCGTAAAAATCAACCACCAATACTTCCAAGTTCGAAGTATTTATAATCAAAATTACAAACAACCCTGTCATTTATGATCAGGACGTGGTAGATTCTAGATCTAACTAACTAGTTAACAAGATACAAAAATGTAGGAATTGATGATGATCTGTCGCATCTTTCATGTTGATTTTGGGGAAGGTTGTTGGTGAGCCATTCACGTGACTTTGACTTCTCTACATGCTGATTTGGATTGTACACCTCATCCCTCATTTGATCAAAGTGCACAACTCCTCCCATCTTTGCTGACTGGGCATGGTGACTTTGAGAAGTCTTCAGTAGATTTCATCCATTTTTATATATTTAGCAAACGTCGGCCTGGTGATCAAAATATATTTGATCTCATGATGGATGTTGAGGTCTAGCTGCAAAGTATCTAGAAATGCTTTTCCTGTTATGATGCCCTGTATTCCTGAAAACTTGGAACTGTCCTTGGCCACCGTGGCAATCTTCTGCTTGTAGTCAGAGAGGGTCATCAGCTTGTCATTCAATACCAGTAAACCAGGAAGACCTTTCTTTTTCAAGGCATTGATATTGTTGAAGAACCTCTGAACTCCAATTTCCATGTTCTGGACTTTCTCCTCCAGCTGCAACATCAATCCTTTTTTAGTCAGAACCCTCTTTACTTCGAGGATGGTTTCCATCCTATCTTCAATCTTCAGGTATTTCATCTCTTCCCTAGTCTTCGAATTCAGAAATCTAATGATTTCATTTGCTTCTGTGGGCATTTCCCCCATCTCTCCCTTTATCTTGTCAATGGCATGCCTACTCCTCAACACTAGTTTCTGTTGTTCAAACATAATTTGAACCATGGGCCAAATTTCATTTATGGACTAGGAGAAGTCCATCCAAATGTTCTCCTTGGCTTATGCTAGTGTTTTTCCCGCCACTGTTTGCTTTTACAGCTACTTTATTTCCTTCTTGAGATTTTCTAATGTTTACTTCTTAGTGTTGTAGTTTTTGTGGTAGGAAGACTTAATCTCCTGGAGATTATCAACCTCCTTTTTCAATCTATTGATCTCTATTCCTTGTAGGGTCATCTCCTCCATTAATTTTGCTAGCTCCACATATTTTTCCAGAGATGTCAGTGGGGTGGTTGATGGAAGTTCTTCTGTAGTGGTTGTTGATACAGTTGTTGTGTTAACTCCTGTGAGAGGAACTGCACTTAGTGGGATGACTTCCATAGGTGTTTCTTGTTCCTTCTCCTTTACTAATCGTTCTAGCTCTGCTTCCATCTCTCTTATTTGTGTATTTTGTTCCATGATAAGCTTTAGCAATTCCTCATTCTCCCCTTCTATATTAGCTATCTCTTTGGCCTGCGAATCTTCTATAGCTGGCAATTTCAGTTGCTTCCTTAGAGATGCTATGTTAGCATTCTTTTTCTTGAGAAACTCCTCAGTTTCTTTCACATTTGAGGGGTCATACCCAATTTTGAGCACCAATTATTCTAAGGACTTAATCCTATTATCCTTTGCAAAGGATGTGTTTTCTCCAACTTTAATTGGGTTTGAACATTATTAAGAGAAACTTGTAATTTGGCAGCAAAGGTGGAAGCATTGGCTAATGTTGAGAAAATAATTTCTCCAGTTTTCCTGTGTAGATCCATTGATCAGTTGGATGTATATCTCTAGTGTTAAACTCCATTGTAGCCCTCTTGTAATCAGTGATTTCTTTTGGATGGGGCACTTGTGCCTACAAAAATGTCATGTGAATTCTCCCCTTCTTTGTATCAAAAGCTGATAACAATCTTTGTTTTGTTGTGCATGTTTGCTTCCAGAACTGAGCATAGGTGTTGCTGGTCAACATCTGGTTTTTCTTCTTAATCAAATCATATTTTTCAAAAATGATCAGTTTTACTGATCCCGGTGGAGGTTAGGTGATCATAGTGGTATCAGTCTGCTTCTTTGAGGAAGAAGTAGACATCATCTGATGACTTCTTGAGAAAGGTGATGAATTTTCCCCTTTAGATACGGTGGTAGAGTGGGTCTCTTCCTCTTCACTCTTGTTAGTAGTGTGAGTAGCTTTAGGCCTTTTCTTGTACACTTGGAAATCCTCTACTGAGACTTCAGTGACTGAAGGAGAAACATCCTTCCTGGTTATTTTCTCCTTTGGTACTTGTGGAGTGGTTGTTTGTGAAATCATCGTTAGATGAGACTATTGTTCAATGTCTTCTAGAGTTTTCACCTCCCACTCTGTCTAGTTCACAAATTTCTCAATTTCTGGTTTGAGCGTATGAGCATACAGGGAACTTTTGTTCTTCACTCTCATCTTTGCAATGATCCCACACAGATGATATCACCAAGTGAAACTGGTACCAAATTTAATTTCCTTTAATAATTTGTCTGCCTCTTCCCCCGTAGCTCGACTGTTGCAAATAAAGGGGTCTATCTGCCCTTTGATTCTCAGATGTTGTTTCTTCTTTAGAGATACAAAATGTATATCATCTGAATTGATCATTTGTCTAATATACTCCAAGGAAAATATCCTAACAAGAAAGTACTTAGACAATTTGTATGGAGCTAACTCACACCCATATACTATGATTTCTGTGTGATTTTGATACAGGTACCAATCCCAAGACTTTGCGAGGTTCGAGAGGTGTAATATTCTCTAGATCTCTTCATTTATTCTTGGATCTGGTCTACCACTGAGCATGCTCACCATTGGATGGTAAAATTGTTCAATAAACTATTTGAAATTAAACTATGTGGAGTTTCTTCTAAGCAGCGAGGTCCAAGAGGTGACAGACTATGGCTTGTCGTCCTGGTCCATTTTCTGCATAGGGAAAGAGAACTTATCTTCTTGAAAAAAGGTGAACATGTAAGCCAGTATTGAAGAATACCGAAACATGCCCTCTGTGGAGAATTTAAAGAGTTGTTCATGTATGTTATCGGCCAGGAAAGTGATGTAGTCGAACTAGATGGTGGCTTTTACTTTAGCAGAGTGTTATCACTCTGTAATTTGCCCAAGGCCGAAAGGCAATCACAGAGGCAACATCAGAACCGCTTTGAGTCCTAGATCTAGCCCTCCAGGACTCAGAGAGGGATATCTCTATATGATTTAGCTTTGTTTTGACTTCATATTTTAGGCTAGGTAAAAAGAACATGTGGGTTTTGTAGTAAAAAGAGTTTATAAATTGGTTGAGACAGTTTACACATCCATTGGGATATGGGGTCTGTAATTATTTAGGAATGAAATACAGCCGGAAACGCTGAAGAAATCCTTCACAAGGTGAGATAACACACTCACTGGATCTTTAATAATTTTAAATGATGATCAGAAGAAAAGATAAGGAAATAACTCCAACCAACAAGCACTTAAGAATCTCTTAGTTGAAGATATTTAGAAGATGAACATTCAAATCTTTAGAATCAGAACCAGGGTATCGGAGATAAATCCTGAGACATAACGCTATTCATAAAGATTAGATTCAGAAAACACAGTGGTTACAGAGCAAGAAAACATTTACTGAGAAATCACATCACCAGTAAACATGCGCAGGAATCCTGTAAAGTGCCTCTTCTTCATTAATGGCAGATCTATTCAAAAGTGTTACAGCTTGATAGCCACAGGGGCGTGAAGATCCAACCCTATTACATTAAAATCATATCAATATATAAGATACATCTCTTCATCAAGTTCCGAGATTCGGTTCAACTGTCTTGGCCGAAAATAGCCACCACTCCCATCAAATTCAGAGTTTTCTGTTATGAGAAATGGGTCGTTTCTCTGCGAAAAAGGGGTCCGCTCGGACATGACTTTATCCTTAATGATGACACCTGGGAGAAAACTAAAAGAGGTTATTGTATATGGACATGTTTTATACAAAAACCTCTTTCAGTTTCGCAAAATTCATCTTCATCTGGCCGTGGCAGCTCCTGCAAAATCGGGACTGAAACGGAAAATGGAAAATCTGGAAAAATAGGCCTCGAAGATGCCTTCGAATCTCTCTTCTCGTGACCCCGTTACAAAAAATGAAAGAGGGTTTTGTTTCTCATCCTGTGCTGACCAAAAACCTCTCTCATATTTTTAAAATTCGCCTCCGTTTGCTCAGGATCTCTGTCAGAAGAAGACATGGTAACATAGGCAAAAATGGTGAAAATGAGGGAAAGTGGTTTTTGGCGGGAAATGGAATTTCGGACCCCCCCCCCCCCTCGTTAAATGCAGACTGCCCGGGGGGGTCCGAAATTGTACTTGGGCCATGGATCTCAGTGCTTAAATCCGGGCCGTTGGAATGTGCATGATGTTTATTTGTGATTTCGGACCCCCCTCCCCTCTCGTTAACTGTCGAACTCACGGGGGGGTCCGGAATGGAATATGAGGCGTTGATTTAATTAAGGGTAAGTGGAAGGGGGGCGTACTTTCATGGAGATGTGCGTGGGTTTATGTGAGGGCGGGAGCGTAAGGGGAGAGTGGACGGTGACGTGGGAGATGGGTAGTGGAGGTAGGTGGGGTAGGAGTGATGGGAAGTGACGTAGGTATGTGGTGAGTGGGAGGGGGTGTAGTGGAGAATGAGGTGGGTGTAGTGGAGAATGAGGTGGGTGTGACAAGTAAAAACACATGGATTTTTAATGTGGATGCTTGTGGGCATTGTTTCATCGACAATAAGCCTCCCCTCTGCTCATGGATCTGGTTATCTTGACACGATCATGATAGGTTTTGCCTGCTGCTTCTGTAATCATACCAGATTCCGCGTTTGTTTCAGAATGAGGGTCTTCGGCTGCACTTCTAATTTCTAACCAAGAAATGATGTCTGAGAATAATAATTCAATGTGCCCGTCAAATGCACAATAAGTCAGGCCATGCCACATATCGGGGTACCGTCTCAGCGTCTTATCAGAGCTGTTGGCAGAAGCATATAGTAATTTGCTCACGGATGGCTCTGTCACTTTATCGTCTTCACCATGAACAACCAGAAAAGGCAACTTAACCTTGTCCAGTCGTTTCTCTAAGTCAAAACTGATCATGAGGAGATCCTAAGCATTCTTTAGACAATGTCGGCCTCGATAAACATAAGGATTTGCTCGAATCTTATGTCTCTTTTCTGGTTCCTTGAACCCAATGTTTACAATGTCCCCTGTGGGTATGAGCTTCCACATTGGGATTATTGCAGTTAGCTTCTTCAAAATGATTATAACCAGGGGGTGAGGCTTTAATTCTTCTTTTATCTTGCAAATAGGCGCAACCAGAACAGCTCCACTCCAACAGTTAGGTTGCTTTCTATGGATGAGAAGTGCCACAGCTCCTCTCATTGATTTTTCATAAAGGAACCTCACTTTTTCCCTATACTCAATGTGTTCAGAGATGATCCCAGCCTCTGCGAGCCTCACTCCTGTGTCCTTCATGAAAATGCTGCACTCTGTGCCATAGCCATGGCAGAGACATATAACGGATTTGGTTTCCCTGACATGTCCGCGAGCGTTGGAAAAGAAAATTCAGTGGATTCAGAGAAATGTCTGACAAAGTTCTACGCTACTATCCATCGAATATCCTTTGAAATGTATAAGCAACAGGCTTAAAGACTCTTATAGACAACAGTCCTCGAATTCGTTACGGAAGATCGCACATGATGAACGAGTAATAGAAAATAGTGTGTCCGTCAGGTGCATAAATAGCCATGGTTGAAGGCAGAAATCTGACATCGTCCCTCCTAAATAAAAGAATTCTGATTGACTGAGCCTGAATATAGATTGAGCGGGTCATCGTTCCTCGCATCTCCTGTATCATTTGAAATTTATCCACACCGTAATTCTTTGAGTCAGCCTGTTGAGTATATTCTTGGTCCTTGTTACAGTGCTACCCATATTCTGTGTGTAGCAGCGTTTGAAACGATGAGCAGGCGGTCTAAGAAATTAATCGGTATATAATGTGGGGACTGGTAAACCCCTCGGACACCTGCGCAGTCGTGTAGCCATTTCTCGAAACATAAGCTTTGGTTAACACCTGGGCGCGTAGGGTGACTGTGCGTTTTTATTTTTTAAACTTTGGGGGACTAATCCCACATGCACGCGATAGACTCACCCCTTGGTGTTTACATATGCCAGCAGTTACATGTAGTGTCAATGAAATGAGCCCGGGGGTTGGGCTTTGGGGTTTGGTGTCGGCATTGCGCTCGCTTGTGTGTTTGTTGTTGGTTTAGTTCTAACTCTTGGTGTTGAATGCTTGGAGATTGGCCCTCGGCCAATATAAAATTTTGGAAAATAATTCTTCGACTTTTGCATAAAACTCTACATAAAGGCCGAGGGGGGTCACTTTTTCTCAATCCACCAAAATAAGTTATAAAAAACCCAATTTTGGCGAGTAAGCCCAACCATATATAACCTTATATTTGACCCACCAAAGTAAAAATCTTTGCCATTTAAACCAATTCCCCATTTTTGCTAAAAAAAAATGCACCTGAACTCGCTTTGAAACTTGCGCGTAGGGACTCGTCTTATACTTGGACAGTGTCTGGTGTTTTAGCCGCCTTCGCCGAGCATCGTGAGCAAACATGTAATTCCTGAGATAGATATATATTAGTCAGAAGAATGATTTCCATAATTTATGGGGTGATAACATGTGGCTCCACATGGGGAAAATAGCTCTGAAAGAGGTTTTTAGAATCCATGAACTCTGAATTTCGCCGACCAGCTGATCATTGGGCTGCCCCCGAACTGTAAACTGAAAATAAACTGTGAAGACACAAAAAGAAAGTGCTCATCCTGATGAGCTTATTGGCATCCTACCTACCCTAATCTAACAGTTACTGCTTCAATCAGGTAATGAAAAAGTGTCAATGGAGCCAACTCAACAGTTGATCCCATGATTGGGCTTCCTCATCATGCTTGACGAAAATTAAGGCTGAAATATGCACTGGCATTTGATGAAATATTTGGTCGTTATAAAGTAAACAGGTTCGACAACTTGAGCTAGCATAACTCTCCATGTAATCTTCTATAGGATTGATGAAAGCATGATGCATGATATGCATTCCTACATCTTTTAGGACCAATAGATCAGTTGCATTCCCAAAATCAAGCCATGCATCTACAACTTCAGCCTTAAAATAGAAAACAAACTCATCATCAAAACTCGATTTTTCCCCTATACATTATGTGTCTTTCAACCCTTCCTCATCTGACTGTGGATGCTCTGATGGTTTCTGAAATGATGCCTCTGCTGCAAAAAACACAGAATCTGATTGCATGACCATGTTAATATCATAACAGCTTTTTATTTCATGACTGGAGAATGAAAAATGATTTTGGCCACACATGTCGTCCAACTGCTCAACTATGGGATCCTGAAAAGACCGACAAGACTGTTGCATTGACTCAAATGAAATTTCCTGCTTGTTTCTATATTCATCTTTCAACACTTGTCCAAGAGTCTCCTTCAAAACTTGAAATGATTTAAAACACAATGGCACAGAGTTCCTTTGAATCAAATCATCATTTGTCTCAGGCTCTAAGCTTTCATCAATAATTTGAAAATTGAAGGAGGGCAAGTGCTGCGACTCTAGGTTTAGAACAGCCTCCATATCTTTAATGATATCATCAATTGATGGGTCATAGGGACTTATGTGTTCACTATTTACAACTGGCCCAGAGTTTCTTTTCAGGAATTGAAAATATGAGAGACATGTGGGCAAAGTGCTTTCACTTACTCTAAGATTTTCTGTCTCTTCCCCATCGCTATCATGATTGCTGTGTACGGGCTGATTGTCCCATCTGAACTATAAATGATCTCCTTCCTGCCAATGACATGCTGCTGGTTTCTCTGAACAAACAACCTTTGTTTCGGCTTCAGGATCGTCATCATACTGGTCCCACTTGGGTGGACAAATCAAGTAAGGAAATTCATCAACCATGCACATCATATCAGTTGGTTGCTCCTCTACAAGTTGAGATGGGGCTTCATCTTTGAATGTGCTGAGAATTGAATACATGAACGAATCATTATTCAAAACATGGTACCAAGGGTGTGCAGCAACATGTTTGGGAACTGTGACACTTTCTTTCTCTGAAATCAAGGGACCATGATGTCTTTAGACAACAAGCTCCTCTTGCCTATTGATCCTCTGCATCACCTCCTCAATGGTACTGACCAAAATCTCCAGTTTATCTTCTGATGACTTCAGCTGCTCCATTTCTTTATCCTTCAACTGTGACCTCTTGATCAACAAGTTGGTCTCCACATCAACTACAATTCTCTGCATTTCTTCAAGACTTGCAGTGTTCCTTTCTCTTAATTGGAAAGCCATTTCAGGATCAAAGGCTTCTGGGAAATGCAAGTGAGCTGATCCTGGGGGTGGCCTTATATCAGCAGGTATTGCATGATATGCCTGATTGAATCTGGCCGAAAATTGATGTATTGTCTCCCCTGGCCTTATTTCCAAGTGTTCATACTCTTCTAAGATGAGGAAAACATTTCCCCTGATCACCCACCTATCCAAGAATACTTGCATGAACTGATGAAAATTTCTGATACTTGCAGCAGGCAGATTTCTAAACCAATTTTTAACCTTTCCTTGCAAAGACAGGGCAAACATCTTGATATAGACATCATCATCTTCAAACTCATAAAGGTCAAGGAAATATTCAAGGTTTTGCATATGTTTTTCAGCAGTGATCTTGGCATTCTCTCCATCGAACCTGGGCAGATTATTGATGTAATTGACAGGGAGGTCATGGAGAATAAGAGGCAACTCTAGAGGCTTGTATCTGTCTAGGACTTTGGCAAGCACTGGAGATGAAGAAAGGGGATTACAAACATCCATAGGTTCAGCAGGAGTGGGAGACAAAGAAGGAGGCTTATGTCTCACAAGGGTTTCTACAGGTGCACCTGGGATGTGCACAGGTGCATGAGCATGTACATATTCTACATTTGGGGGTATGGTCTCTTGAGACTCATCAGTTGACTGATGGCCAAAATACTCTTCAAAAATATACTTCTGACCAGGCTTAGAAAAATATAAGACATGATTGCAGATAAAACCAAATATGTCTTGAATGCAATTCGAGCTTGAATACCTGGTATTTCTAGGCTACTGGGTCATGCTTCAGGTTCTTCCTCCAGTGGATTCTTCGAGCTGGCACTGTCTAGAGCTGATTGGAGTCGCCAGGTGAATGATTCAGCCTTCTTGTGTCTGGTCACTATCCACCATCAGTGATCAGAGCTGGAACTTGAAGTGTACTACTGGGAAAAGTTCCCCAGTGGAGTCGCCATTATGTTATCACTCTGTAATTTTCCCAAGGCTGAAAGGCAATCACATAGGCAACATCAGAACCGCTTCGAGTCATGGATCTAGCCCTCCAGGACTCAGAGAGGGATCTCTCTATATGATTTAGCTTTGTTTTGACTTCAGATTTTAGGCTAGGTAAAAAGAACATGTGGGTTTTGTAGTAAAAAGAGTTTATAAATTGGTTGAGACAGTTTACACATCCATTGGGCTATGGGGTCTGTAATTATTTAGGAATGAAATACAGCCAGAAACGCTGAAGAAATACTTCACAAGGCGAGATAACACACTCACTGGATCTTTAATAATTTTAAATGATGATCAGAAGAAAAGATAAGGAAATAACTCCAACCAACAAGCACTTAAGAATCTCTTAGTTGAAGATATTTAGAAGATGAACATTCAAATATTTAGAATCGGAACCAGGGTATCGGAGATAAATCCTGAGACATAACTCTATTCATAAAGATTAGATTCAGAAAACACAGTGGTTACAGAGCAAGAAAACATTTACTGAGAAATCACATCACCAGTAAACATGCGCAGGAATCCTGTAAAGTGCCTCTTCTTCATTAATGGCAGATCTATTCAAAAGTGTTACAGATTGATAGCCACAGGGGCGTGAAGATCCAACCCTATTACATTAAAATCATCTCAATATATAAGATACATCTCTTCATCAAGTTCCGAGAGTCGGTTCAACCGTCTCGGCCGAAAATAGCCACCACTCCCATCAAATTCGGAGTTTTCTGTTATGAGAAATGGGTCGTTTCTCTGTGAAATAGGGGTCCGCTCGGACGTGATTTTATCCTCAATAATGACACCTGGGAGAAAAATGAAAGAGGTTATTGTATATGGACATGTTTTGGACAAAAAAATCTTTCGGTTTCGCAAAATTCATCTCCAGCTGGCCGTGGCAGCTCCTGAAAAATTGGGACTGAAACGGAAAATGGCAAATCTGGAAAAATAGGCCTCGAATATGCCTTTGACTCTCTCTTCTCGTGACCCCGTTGCAAAAAATGAAAGAGGGTTTTGTTCCTCATCTTGTGCTGACCAAAAACCTCTCTCGTATTTTTAAAATTCGCCTCCGTTTGCTCAGGATCTCCGTCGGAAGAAGACATGGTAACATAGGCAAAAATGGTGAAAATGAGGGAAAGTGGCTTTTGGTGGGAAATGGAATTTCGGACCCCCCCCCCCTCGTTAAATGAAGAATTCCCGGGGGGGTCCAAAATTGTACTTGGGCCATGGATCTCGGTGCTTAAATCCAGGCCGTTGGANCCCCCCTCTTGTTAATTGTCAAACTCACGGGGGGGTCCGGAATGGAATATGAGACGTTGATTTAATTAAGGGTAAGTGGAAGGGGGGCATACTTGCATGGATATGTGCATGGGTTTATGTGAGGGCGGGAGCGTAAGGGGAGAGTGGACGGTGACGTGGGAGATGGGTAGTGGAGGTAGTTGGGGTAGGAGTGATGGCAAGTGACATAGGTATGTGGTGAGTGGGAGGGGGTGTAGTGGAGAATGAGGTGGGTGTGACAAGTAAAAACACGTGGATTTTTAATGTGGATGCTTGTGGGCATTGTTTCATCAACAATAAGCCTCCCCTCTACTCATGGATCTGGTTATCTTGACACGATCATACTAGGTTTTGCCTGCTGCTTCTGTAATCATACCAGATTCTGCGTTTGTTTCGGAATGAGGGTCTTCGGCTGCACTTCTAATTTCTAACCAAGCAATGATGTCTGAGAATAATAATTCAATGTGCCCGTCAGGTGTGCAATAAGTCAGGCCACGCCGCATATCGGGGTACCATCTCAGCGTCTTATCAGAGCTGTTGGCAGAAGCATATAGTAATTTGCTCACAGATGGCTCTGTCACTTTATCGTCTTCACCATGAACAACCAGAAAAGGCAAGTTAACCTCGTCCAGCCATTTCTCTAAGTCAAAACTGATCATGAGGAGATCCTAAGCATTCTTTAGACGATGTCGGCCTCGATAAACATAAGGATTTTCTCGAATCTTATGTCTCTTTTCTGGTTCCTTGAACCCAATGTTTACAATGTCCCCTGTGGGTACGAGCTTCCATGTTGGGATTATTACAATTAGCTTCTTCAAAATGATTATAACCAGGGGGTGAGGCTTTAATTCTTCTTTTATCTTGCAGATAGGCGCAACCAGAACAACTCCACTCCAACAGTTAGGCTGCTTTCTATGGATGAGAAGTGCCACAGCTCCTCTCATTGATTCTTCATAAAGGAACCTCGCTTTTTCCCTATACTCAATGCGTTCAAAGATGATCCCAGCCTCTGCGAGCCTCACTCCTGTGTCCTTCATGAAAATGTTGCACTCTATGCCATAGCCATGGCAGAGACATAAAACGGCTTTGGTTTCCCTGACATGTTCGTGGGCGTTGGAAAAGAAAATTCAGTGGATTCAGAGAAATGTATGACAAAGTTCTACGCTACTGTCCACCGAATATCCTTTGAACTGTATAAGCAACAGGCTTAAAGACTCTTATAGACAACAATCCTCGAATTCGTTACGGAAGATCGCACATGATGAACGAGTAATAGAAAATAGTGTGTCCGACAGGTGCATAAATAGCCATGGTTGAAGGCAGAAATCTGACATCGTCCCTCCTAAATAAAAGAATTCTAATTGACTGAGCCTGAATATAGATTGAGCGGGTCATCGTTCCTCGCATCTCCTGTATCATTTGAAATTTATCCACATCGTAATTCTTTGAGTCATCCTGTTGAGTATATTCTTGGTCCTTGTTACAACGCTACCCATCTTCTGTGTGTAGCAGCGTTTGAAACGATGAGCAGGCGGTCTAAGAAATTAATCGGTATATAATGTGGGGACTGGTAAACCCCTCGGACACCTGCGCAGTCGTGTAGCCATTTCTCGAAACATAAGCTTTGGTTAACACCTGGGCGCGTAGGGAAACTGTGCGTTTTTATTTTTTAAACTTTGGGGGACTAATCCCACATGCACGCGATAGACTCACCCCTTGGCATTTACATATGCCAGCAGTTACATGTAGTGTCAATGAAATGAGCCCGGGGGTTGGGCTTTGGGGTTTGGTGTCGGTGTTGCGCTCGCTTGTGTGTTTTCTGTTTGTTTAGTTCTGACTCTTGGTGTTGAATGCTTGGAGATTGGCCCTCGGCCAATATAAAATTTTGGAAAATAATTCTTCGACTTTTGCATAAAACTCTACATAAAGGCCGAGGGGGGTCACTTTTGCTCAATCCACCAAAATAAGTTATAAAAAACCCAATTTTGGCGAGTAAACCCAACCATATATAACCTTATATTTGACCCACCAAAGTAAAAATTTTCGCCATTTAAACCAATTCCCCATTTTTGCTAAAAAAAATGCACCTGAACTCTCTTTGAAACTTGCGCGCAGGGACTCGTCTTATACTTGGACAGTGTCTGGTGTTTCATCCACCTTCGCTGAGCATCGTGAGAAAACACGTAATGCCTGAGATAGATATATATTAGTCAGAAGACTGATTCCCATAATTTATGGGGTGATAACACAGAGAAAATGGATAGAAAACCCAAAATGGGTTCATCCACGCATTCGTCTGAGAAATAGCCAAGCAAACAACATAGCGATGAAATAATTTGGTTTCCCTTTTCTGAAAACATGGAGGAGTGGTAAGGGGGATTTTTCTTGGGGAATTGGGCATCCTATGGGAGGAAAAGCTCAAAAATCTGTGCCCTTTGGGGAAAATACAGATTTTGGTACCTCTTTGTTAGAACTTCAATGTTTAGGGGAGAGTGGGATTCGACTCTAAATATCTGCATCATTTGATCAATGGCCTCGGGTGTGATAGAGAACATAGTTTCTCTGGATGATGAAACTATGGCTCTCTGATCGGGGAGGTAATGAGCCTAGAATTTGAGGTTGAATTCGAGAAAATGGTGGATTTGGGGAAAGAGATATAGAGGGATATTGGACTCCCAGAGCCCAATCTCATCGCTTTGATCCATGAATGTATCTTTAAACCATGACTGAAGTTTGGCGAAATTGAATTTCCACCTGGTCTTTGAGATCAAGTAATCTTTATCAGCTAGCGAGATCTGGTCGAGATCGATAGGAGGTGGGAGGAATGGATTTTCCTCGACTTCTGATATTTTAGATTTTGGCACCATCAATTCAACAGATACCTACAAACTGAAACAAAAACGTCAGTAGGAAGTGGTTATGGATGGGTTGCTAACTGAAAAGGTGAGGAGAATGAGTTTCTGGTGTGTGGAAAGTGTGAGCAGTGCGCAAATGGTGGAAACGAGGCTAATTTTGAGTGAACGGGTATTCGTTGGGAATATGGGACAGGTCAGAAAACTAACAGATATCTTAGCCTGTAATAAATGGACAATGAATCATTTGATGTGTGAGGTGGCAAGTGGAGGACGAGTGACGTGTGTACCAGGATGACATGGAGAGGGGTGATTGGAAAATAAGCAAGTGGGACATGACCTGTAAGGGGTGAATGGAGGGGACAAGCTGGCAGAGTTATGAGATGAGACTTGTAAGGAGGGGTAGTGAGACATGACGTTAGGAGACGATGGTGGTAAATTAATTTCGGTAAGGCAGTGTGTCAGAGGGGGGTTAGGTGGTAAATGGTTTAGAGTGAGGGGTTTCGACACCATATGCTTGTGACACGTTAGGATGGGGCCCACCAGAAAAAAACGCCCATGTCGGACCCCCCCCTCCCCCAACGTTAAAGGTAGAACAGTCGAGGGGGTTCGGGATCTCCTGCTAACCGTAGATCCAAGCGTTGCTAGGTCTGCCATCGATTTATGCACTCACTTTAGTCTCCATACCGGACCCCCCCCCAACGTTAAAGGTAGAACGATTGGGGGGGTCCAGAATTTGTTGTCCATCATTGATCTACGTGCTGCTATATCAGCCGTTGATCTTAGCGCACTCTTTATTCTCCATATCGAACCCCCCCCCCCCATCGCTAAAGGCAGAATGGTCGAGGGTGTCCGAAATTCGCTATCCAACATTGATCTACGTGCCGCTAGATCAACCATTGATCTTAGCACGTTCCTTATTCTCTGGGCGCGAACCAAAAATGTGCAGCGGAAACTTAGGATATTGCTCTTTTTGAGGGTTTTTCGCTGCTTCCCTTTTCTTTTTTGTCACTAAGTGGTTAGGAAACACACCTCAAACATCAAAATCATGGATTTTCATTGAAGATCAAGAATATTTATTGAAGGAAAAACTAGCTGGCCTATGTCCTAACCTACCTACCTACACGTTTATCCCAGATTAGACTGTTGGGCTAAGGAATTACTCTACCCTGGGGCTATTTGATCAAGATTAGACAATTTGATAGAATTCATTCACTAGCTAACCTAACTACCTGGTTAAGATTAAATAGTTTAACCAGGCTTATTCACTAAACCTATCAACATAAATTCAAAAGGACTTGCCCATGTTTAAATTGTATGGATCAAGTCATTATTATTGCATGGGGATTTTATCCATTTATTTTGTACCCTCTTTTATTCTTTTCTTTTCTTTTTCTTTCTTTTCATTTTTTTTTTTTTGAAAATAATTTGCAGGAATGAAATATTATTTGCAAGACAACATACATCAATAGTGAAAAAAAATTCCAGTCACCGAATGATCCTATAAATTATAAGGTTATAACAACGGCTCCACCTGGGGATGGTACTCTCCTTGTGAAGTGCCAAGAACTTGCTTTCTGATGTCTGTAAATGTTTCCTCCATTGCTTTATTTCTGCTATCTGTTTTTGTTTTTATTTTGGGAACTTGGTGGCATTGGTCAGTGGCTTAGGGCCTTCTTTGCGGGCTTCAACCACCTGATCAATATCACCTACACAAAAACTGAATGAAAAGGGAAATGGTATGTACAATGGATATGATTTTATGAAATCTCTATTGGGGTGGAAAATAATGCTTCAGCATCCTGCCATTAACCGGTCCACTTGGCAGTTCGGTTCCATCAACGTTTTTTAGCAAAAATGTGTTATTTCCTCTGAATGCCTGAATGGTGTAAGGGACCTTCCATAAGCTATCGAATTTTCCATGCTTACCCTTGTCTTCATTTCTAGAATCCCATTTTTGGACCAGGTTGCCTAACTCAAAATCATCTTCTTTAGTCCTTCTGTCGAAAGTCCTTTTGATGTTCTCCTGGATGACCTGAGTCTTGTTGTATACCTCTTCTCTAGACTGTGTTAAATGAATCATTTGATTTGTCCTCCTTTGGACTTCATTTGGCTCTTCTTGCGCTTCCTGTAATAATTTCATGACAAGGACTCCTAAGGAAAGGGGTAAAACTGCTTCAGTACCATACACCAATTGGTATGGAGACATGCCAATTGATCTTTTGGTGCTTATTCTATCAGCCCAAAGTGCGAAAACCAGCTTATTATGCCAAAACTTATTGTTTTCTTGCAGAGTCTTCTTAATGATATTCACCAGAGTTTTTTTGGAGGACTCAACTATCCCATTTCCCTAAGGGTAATAATGTGTGGAGTGTCCCAGAGTAATGTGATACTAACTACAAAACTCTATGAGCTTTTTGGATTGAAAGGTTGTTTCATTATCAGTTATAATTTTTCTCGGGCATCCAAAACGAGAAAAGATATTAACTTCTAAAAACTTAATGATAATAGAGTCAGTAGCTTGCCTGCATGGCACAACCTCGATCCACTTGGTGAAGTAGTCTGTGGCTGTGAGTGTTACACATTATTTTCGTCATCCCTATGACCATTAATGATGTAAAACTGTCTGTAGTCTTCAGAGGGTTCAGTGGCTTGAGTTCCTGAAGAAAGAAGGGAGAAGAACTTTTCCTGAGAAAAAAAGTTGCATTTTCCTTTATGAAAACCCTACTAAAGATGATTTTCGCATGCTGCACTATGGCTAGGGTGCGAGAATGCCTGATTATCGCAGGCTACACCATAGATGGGTTGCAAGAGGTTTGCAGGTTTTTCTATAAGCAGGGTGCGAAAATGCTCATACATGGAAAAACGAGCATCTTCTCGATGCTTCTAGAAGGAGAAACTTCCATGGTGAGGTGGCATCCGAATGGTTTGGATCTTACTCGCTTTCATGATTTAGTGGGATCATCCTAACCTCCTCACCTTATCCTCTTCAACTTATAAAAGGAGAGGAGCTCTCATGGAGAAGGTTAGCTTTTGGGATTAGCTTGGATTGGATTGAGCTTTGGAGATTGTTCGCTTGGCTAGATGAGTCATTTTGTCAAGATAGATTGTGAATATTATCAGATCTATGCTCTCAAAATTCTTGGAGTGGAAGTGTGTGGGGAATGAAGGACAGTTGGAAGGGACCTTACGACATCAAGGCCATGTTTGTAATCTCTCTTTCACATTTAATATGATACAGTAATATGATTCTTTCATATAAAGCCTGTTGTGTTTTATTGTATGATTCCTTGATCACATACATAGGTTTATATTGAGTTTATGTTATTACTATCACTTTCGTTGGTTGCTTTCTTTTTCAGGTTCACCATTGTATGAGCATTGGAACGGAGCTAGGATGGATATGGCGAGAGGAAGTGACATTTAAATGGTATGTCACCTATCCCTCTTTAGTTAGTAAATTCAATATCTAAAACTTAAGGAAAGTGTCATGTTCTGGTGTGTTTTGTTCTAGATCTAGGTGGATCTAGGGAGATCAGTTAGTGTCCGCACCTACCGATTTATCCAATAACAAAATTGGCAACCATACTGGGGAACGGATTGTTTCCTAGTTAGTCTAGTTTCCCTTGCTTTGATTTCTTATTTTCTGGTCTCTGAGTCTGTGGGAGATCCATCCAGACTCTCTGGATCTAAAATTCCACTTAGGCTCTTTGTCCTTTTTCCAAATTCATTTTGATTACAGACATTCCCGCACTTCACCTGTATACAACCTGCGAAAACCTTTGATTTTCGCACAATATTGTTCAGTCCAGTGCGACCTTCTCGCACCCTACCTGTGTCTAGACTGCGAAAATGCCTAATTTTCGCACTGTACCTCACTACTAGGCTGCGAACTTGTTTGTAAATATATTTTTTTTGGATTGGGTCTTGTTATCTTTTGATGCCCAATTTTTCTTTGATTAGTTGGATTGAAGTTTTGGAGCCTATATTGATCTGTTTACAGTCTGCTTGACTTTCTTTGAGTTGCTTTTAGCCATCTTTGCTTTGTTTGGTTTTGAAGGATTAGTCTCTTGCTTTGAGTGTCTTTCCATTACAAAGCATGTGTTTTCTTTAGAATTGTTTAGGGACAGATTAGATTTCTTCTGAATAGTTCACTTAAAAAAAAAAAATTTAGTTTGGATTTCTTTGTTTTAAGAAAGTTCAATATTGCTTTTAGTGAAATTTTTGAAACAAAAATATTTAATTTCTTGCTTTATATTAGAATGGGGGCATCCTTGCATTTAAAGTAGAAAAATTTCATGAATCGTGTATTGGTGTACAATCTATTTTGCTCATTTCTTAAAGATATTGATATTGATGACTTTTTAAAAAAATGTTGGGACATTGTGCATCCGGGAATGATAAATGTTTTCTCCTTCTCGTAGCATAGCTCTCTTCAAAATGAAAATATTGCATTTTAATCTCTTTGCATAACTTTCGAGTTGGTCAAAACACCATATTGTCCACGCCATCTTCCTTTTGAGTAACGACAACCTTAAAAATAAAGCGCTTATAAAAATTGATTAGACATTTTTATATTTTTTGGTAGCAAACCTACATTATATTAGTTGTAGGGCTTTGGAATAGGCGTGTTTCCAAAGCTGCAAACAAACATAGTATCTTGTGATAGGGGGAGTTAAATCCACTTACTACATTTTGTCCTGGGAATCCCTTATCACACAAGGGTCAATCACGAGGTCACATTAAGACTGGCAGAGTTACTCACCCTGCTTTGTTGGTCTTGGTGTAGAGATTGCATGTATTATGGGGGTCACTTGAAGGTATACCCACAATTATGAGTGGAAGCCTTTTGAGTTGATTTTGAGCTAGATACCCTGCCTTTGCACGTGGATCCGACTGTTTCCCTAGGCATCACTGTATTAATTGGTAACCTT
>JASDQU010102171.1:669952-681504 GCA_032191745.1 Picea mariana | reverse complement strand
AAGAAGGTCGTCAACGTAACTTTTCCACCCACTCTATCTTATCCCCTTCTCACTTTGTTCCCGTGATGTTGGATTTCATCAGCAACTAGTGTGCTCATTGTGAGAAGGTTTTGTTTGCTTGCTTGCTTACTAGATTTTTAGCGTGTGTTGTTTGTTTTCCCTAGCAGACTCCAGGTTGGATTTTTGTTTTTAATGGCATCAGTTCCCGAAATGACTAATGAAGGAACCCCTTTGCCAGGGGAACCTTTTTTTTTTCCTTCTTATGGAAACATTGGTCCTCCTCACATCGTTACTTTGAGACTTCTAGGTCTCACGATTGGATTGTTGGTGTGGCTATTATCCACTTAGGTAATCCAGAATGCAGTAAGTGCTTCAGTCATAAACACTTTCCCCCAAGAACATCAACCTCATGTTGATCCTTCGCCTTATTCACCACTAAGGTCTTCTTCGCCTTCTTTGCTTGCAAGGTCTTGTTCCATTTCATCTTCTTTGCCGAGTGAAAACTCTCAAGCTAGTAACTCGGTGAATAAGAAGAAGAAGAAAAGGAAGAATAGGAAGAAGAAAAATAAGCAAGGATCCACACTTCCAACCACTTCCAGACATGTTGGAAAGAAACCAGTTACTGTTGATTGTGTTGGGAGTGTTGGTGATGTCAAGATCACCCAAACAACTCGTAAGCCCAAGTACCCTTGCAAGATTTGTAAGGGTAGCCATCTTCTTAAATATTGCCCTAGTCTATCCAAGGTTATAGAAGCATGGTCTACATCTCCTTTCCAGTCCATGTCGTCATCCTATGAACAACATGCTGAGGACCCCCTGTCAACCAGTCATGATACGGTTGGGAAGAAGAAAAGTAGATTCAAGTTCCTGTGTATGTTATGCAAAGGGAGTCATCTCACTCACCTTTGTTCTCGTATGGATGAAGCCTCGAAATTACTGGAATAAATGACTATTTCATAGCCTCAAATTCCAACTACTTACCGTAAGATTTCTCTCAACCCCCCTATAGTTGATGGAATGATCACTCTGGTCCCTTCACCAATCAATCTGGTTGATCATGTCGTCAATTTGGTCACATCCTTAATTGAACCAGTTGATAAAGTGGTTGATCCAATACCATCCTTGGTCAATCCTGCTCTCCCCTCAGAGAGTGAAACTAAAGCAGTCGATTCGATCCCCTCCTTGGTCGATCCCACTCTCCCGTTAGAGAGTGTCACCCATGTAGTCGATCCGTTTCCACTTGTCGACCCCATTCTCCCCTTGGAGAATGAAACCCAAGTGGTCGATCTGATCTCATCATCAGTCGATCCTACTCTCTCGTTAGAGAGTAAACCTGATACTTCCCATGTTTTTCTCATTGATACAGACTCTGTCATGTCGGGGGGTATTCCTCCTTCTTCCGTGAAACCCCCTCCAAGTAATGAGGCCATCCTTTTTAATTGGGATGTGCTAACTGGACCTCATCTTCCCCCTCACCTTCCTTTCCAGATTACAGTGCAAGTTTGTGGTCGGGACGTTCCTCAGACGTTGATAGATGAAGGTGCTTCCATTAGCATTTTGTCCTCTTTTGCTTGGAAATCTTTGGGTTGTCCTCAACTTACTCCGGTTACGCATAATTTGTTAGCTTTTAAAAGAAGAACCATTCAAACTTTAGGGACCCTTCCTCAGTTTCCTGTAACTTTGGGAGGGAAAACTATCTTTATTGATGTCATGGTTGTCCAAAACCCCTTGTATTTCACTTTACTCCTTGTGTGAGATTATGTCTATGCCATGAAATCTATTGTGTCTACTCTTTTTCGTGTGATATATTTCCCTCACGATGGACGAGTTTTTATTGTTGATCAACTTTCATTCATTGACCCCGACCGGATTGCCTCCCTAAATGGTTCTTATATGAAGATGGTATCGCCCCCACCACAGGTCAATTATGTGGCATTGTCGCCCATGGTCCAACCCAAAAAAACCTTCTATTGTGTCAGCCATTTCTGCAGTCCTTAAGCCTTCTATTGCATCGGCCATCTCTGAGTCAGTCCTGAATCACTTGTTACTCTGATCTACTTCAAATCTTGTTACCCGTTTCATGTCATTGATGTGGCATACATTAATGCCCTCCTGTGACGAGTCTTTTCCTGTCGACTTCAACTCATTATCCAAGAATTAGACTTAGAAACCAATTGGTACCTTGGAACTTGCATGCCTCAATGGCAGTTTTCCTCACTTTCGACAATGGGTTTTCATTATCGACCCTTGATCGAGAGATTCTATCGGGTGTTCAACCTCAGCTCATTGATTCACATTCGTTGGATTGTACCAGAGTACCTTGGGAGTCATTGACATTAATGGTGATTTCCCTCTCACTTGTTAACGGTATACACTAATGATCGGTAATCAAGTGATTTCTACCATGTTTGACTTCAACAGATGTATTCGCATGGTTAGATTCATACTATAGAGTGATAGACATGAAGACCCTAAATATTTTCTAACAGATTCAGGTTACGTTGGAGTATATTCAGTTTGTACTGTTGCATAGATCCACATTGTATGTCTGGTGGCTATGTTCAAATTTGAGTCTTTGACACATAGATCCACAGTGTATTTTTGGTGGCTATATTCAGATTTGAGTCATACTGGCATGGATCCACAGTGTATGTTTGGTGGCCATGACCTTGTCTTACTTGAAATGGATCTTTTCATGTCATCATTTATACTTTGAGTCATTTGTATTATGAGTATGGGAATGCCTACCTCAGTGATGATATATTATTGTACTGTATTTCCTTGTTTGTTGGCAGGTTTCTGAACGACTGTTCCTTGTTCCCTACACACACTCGACAAAGTATTTCACCTATCACTCTGTTCTAACTTCATACTTTGGGGGGCTCTCTGTTACACATTATTTTTGCCATCCCTATGACCGTTAATAATGTAAACTTGTCTGTAGTCTTCAGAGGGGTCAGTGGCTCAAGTTCCTGAAGAAAGAAGGGAGAAGAACTTTTCCTGAGAAAAGAAGTTTCATTTTCCTTTATGAAAACCCTACTAAAGATAATTTTCACATGCTGCACTATGGCTAGGGTGCGAGAATTCCTAATTCTCGCAGGCTGCACCATAGCTAGGTTGCGAGAGGTTCACAAGTTTCTCTATAAGCAGGGTGCGAGAATGCTCATACATGGAAAAACGAGCATCTTCTCGATGCTTCTAGAAGGAGAAACTTCCATGGTGAGGTGGCATCTGAATGGTTTGGATATTACTCGCTTTCATGATTTAGTGGGATCATCCTAACCTCCTCACCTTATCCTCTTCAACTTATAAAAGGAGAGGAGCTCTCATGGAGAAGGTTAGTTTTTGGGATTAGCTTGGATTGGATTGAGCTTTGGAGATTGTTGGCTTGGCTAGACGAGCCATTTTGTCCAGATAGATTGTGAATATTATCAGATCTATGCTTTCAAAATTCTTGGAGTGGAAGTGTGTGGGGAATGAAAGACAGTTGGAAGGGACCTTACGACATCAAAGCCATGGTTGTAATCTCTCTTTCACATTTAATATGATACAGTAATAGGATTCTTTCCTATAAAGCTTGTTGTGTTTTATTGTATGATTCCTTGATCACATACATAAGTTTATATTGAGTTTATGCTATTACTATCACTTTGGTTGGTTGCGTTCTTTTGCAGGTTCACCATTGTATGAGAGTTGGAACGGAGCTAGGATGGCGATGGCGAGAGGAAGCGACATTTAAATGGTATGTCACCTAACCCTCTTTAGTTAGTAAATGCAATATCTAAAACTTAAGGAAAGCGTCATGTTCTGGTGTGTTTTTTTCTAGATCTAGGTGGATCTAGGGAGATCAGTTAGTGTATGCACCTACCGATTTATCCAATAATAGTGAGGATCCATTTGTGTTGGCCTGAGGAGGACAGATGTATTTCTCCAATAAAGGATAAACCCCATTGCTAGAAAGGGGCTTCAACTGAGATGGGTTTCACGGGGAGAGGAAACAACTTCCTGTTACCTTTGAAAACCTGGAATTTATGACAAGAACTAACTTTTTGATGAACATCAGCAAACAATATAGGCCAGTAGAAACCAACTCTCAGAATATTGTTAGATGTGGTCTTCCAAATTAGATGCCCACCATAGTCTCTTTCATGGAAATCCTGCAAAACTTTGTCAACTTCACCTTTCAACAGGAAATTAAGCAAAATACCACCAGGATATTTCCAATAAAGATTACCTTCTAGAATACAAAATTTCAATGCTTTCAGTTTGATAAATTTGGCTTTGGTCTTGGTCAAACCAGGAGGAGCTTGTAAGTTATGAAGTACAAAAATGAGGTCTGCGTACCAATGGGAATTTAAGAATACCTCTTTTATATTTGGAGTTGCCTACTCATCCTGTTCGTCACCTGCAACCAAAAAATTAATTTCCAATGCATGGAAATTTGTTTCATCCATTAGTTTTTCCAGACCCTGTCCTTTGATCACTTTAGTAGGTTTTATTTCGATGTCATATTCCAGAATAACCGCAATCCATTTTCCCCTCCTACCATTTAGATTATCCTGTGTGAGAATATCCTTTACTACTGCATTTGGAACATATGCAATTGTGTGAGAATGAATAATATAGACTTTGAAATCCTTTATGGCCTTTACCAGGGCAAAAGCTTGTTTCTCCATTATGTTGTAGTTCAACGCAGTGTCTCTTAAAGCTTTTCTAAAAAATGCTATGGGTTGTTCGTACCCTTCATTGTTTTTCTGCAACAACATTGTTGCGATGGTGTGTTCAGATGCAAAAGAGAAAAGATAAAAATCTTTGGTGTAATCTGGGCTAATCAGAAATGGGGCTTGGGTGAGTGCTTATTTCACCTGCTCAAATGATTATTTGGATTCAGTGTTTCATCTGATTTTTGTGTCTTTTTTCAACATATTAGTGATGTTCCTAAGAAGTTCGGCCAAGTTGGGTATGAACCTTATAAGGAAAATTATTTTTCCAATGAATGATTGTAGCTCTTTGATGTTCCTAGGGTTTTCCACCTTCTGGATGGCTTCTATCCTGTTGGGATGTATTTTAATTCCATCTTTAGATATTATGTGTCCCAATAGATTTCCTTCCTCTAGACTGAAAAGAGACTTCTTTGGGTTTAACGAAATCCCAAATTTTCTGCACTTCTCAAACACATGTCTGAGATGCTGCAAGTGTTCTTCATCAGATTGGGAGTATACAGTCACATCATCCAGATATATAACTATAAATCTTCCAATTTTGTCCACAAAAAAAATATCCATTGCCCTTTGAAAAGTGGCACCAATGTTCATCAAGCCAAAGGGCATCTTCACATACATGAAAGTTCTCTAGGGTGTGGTAAATGAAGTCTTCTCTTGATCTTCTGGGTGGACAAGAACTTGGTTGTAGCCCGAGAAACCGTCTAGTAAAGAGGTCCTACTAGCCCCAACTACCTTTTGTAAAATGTGGTCCATTTTGGGAAAAGGGTAATTGTCTTTGAGGGAGACTTTGTTCAGATTTCTGAAATCTATGCAAAGTCTGATCTCGCCAGTTTTCTTCCTGGTAGGAACTAGGTTAGAAACCCATTTGGAAAATCTCAACGGGACTATAATTTTTGCATCATACATCTTTTTTATTTCTTTCTCTATCAGGGGAAGCAACTTGGGATTGATTCTCCTAAGTTTCCACCTGAAAGGTTTGTGTTCTTCTTTTATGGGAATCTAATGTTGTATGATACTTGTGTCATAGGATTTTAAGTCCTCATAACCCCAGGAAAAAACATCCACATATTCTTTAAAAATTTCAATGTATTTGTGTTTTTGCTTAGGGGGCAGAGATTTAGAAAGTTTTATCATCTTGGGTATTTCTTCTTTTCCTATGTTGCACTCTTTGACCTCTTTACCACTAGCTTCAATTTTTGGTTTTTTGGCTACACCATTAAAATCAAAAAAATCTTCCAGTGGAACTCAACCTCTAGGTAACACATTATTTTTCAACTGTAGAATACCAAAATCTATCTCATTTTCATTCAATTCATCTGCATCTACTTTATTTTCATTCAAACCTTCAGAATCTATGTTATTTACACTACCACTTTCAAAAACAGATTTATTTACAATCTCATCATCATTTTCTAAATCTATGTTTGTACATTCAAAATCATTCTTACACTGTAGGAAGTCTTCAATTTGATCATCATTTCCAAACACCTACCAGTATCTGATGTTTTCAAGAATAGTTGGTCTGCACTTCACCTCCACTGTGTACTTGCGAGTGGGACAGAAAGGAATTTTACAAGTAGTTGTTGATGTAGCCAGCCCATCTGCAAGTATGTTTTGTCCTCTAGGCATTACTTGCAAGTCGATTTCAGTAAAGCATTGAAGGGAATCCAAAACAACATTCCTATAGGCTCTAAGTCTGGGACGTTTAGTTGTATACTCACCTTTGATTTGCTTAATAATCAATTCAAAATCACCCCTTACCATTATCTGTTTGGCACCAACTTTCTTCAGTAGTTTCAGGCTGAGCATCAAAGCTTCGTACTCAGATGTGTTGTTAGTGCATTGGAAATTCAGTTTGTAGGAATGTCTCTCTGAATACCTTGATCTGTGATTATGTAACCAAAATCTAGCTCTGAATCCCTCTTTGCTCATTGCACCATCGAAATCCATGCTCCAAAAATCTGCAGGCAATTCCTCACTTTCCACAGTTTCAACATTTCTTGCCTCAATGATTACTTTATTCCCTTTCAAATCATCTGTATAGTCTCCCAGTTGAGTAATTTTTTCTTCCAAATCACCATCATTGTAAGGAATGAAAGAATCCATATCAGAGTGTGCAGAGTATAGTGGGTAGTTGTACGGATTTTCTTGACTGCTGACCATATACTTCATCAGGGTTTCTCTGTACAGTGTCCTTTGTTGTCTAAATACCGGGATGGTGGCATAGGACATATCTAGCTACAGGGTTCCTTTCATCTTAGCTCCCCAAGACCTTGATATCAACATACCGTACTTCGAAGGAATATTTGCAACTATGATATCCATAACCATACTTTTCGCTGGGATTTGAGCCAAGGTGATGCAAAAGTCTTTAATCAAGCCTATACATTTGACCTTGCTGGAGTCAAAATAATGAAAATCCTTGTAGGGTCTGGTGACCTCAAGTCCCAACTTTTCCATCACATCTTTGGGCATTAGGTTGTGCGAGGCACCCAAATCCAACATAGCATTGTGTAATATCAAGTCGTGGATATTTAGGCTGATGTAGAAAGGTGCCACGGCACCATTATCAGTTTGACCATCAACTTCAGGACCAAACAGAAGCTTTGGTCGGTCATCAACAAGATTTACCATGTCCGAGTGATTTAGGGATTCAACATTCAAATATTTAGTACCTATCTCAGGTTCGATTCTTAAAGATTTAATCAACTACGATTGGTAGGCGCTCTTGTTCATCAGCTCGAAGAGGGGAATTGGAATCTTCAATTTAGCTAGTTCCCCTTCAAGGCTGAAAGTAGTGGAAACTTTACTTAGGGTATGTACTTCTCATTTATCTATCAGAGCTCTATGGCCAGGTGCACTTGGTTGAATGGTTGATGAAACTTCAGTCTGATTTTCTCTTTGTAGAATTCCTAGAGTTTTTTGTGCAGGAGGTTCAACATTATTCCTCTGAGGGACTTTCTTGGGAGAGTTTTCTGAGGTTTTCTTGGTTTCAACTATTCTCTTGGTTTCGGTAGCTTGCTTTGTTTTAGCAGCCTTCTTTGGAGGGTTGTCATTTTCCCTCTTTCTCCTCAGGTTATACTTCATGTGGACCTCCATTATAGCATTCTCAAAGGCCTATTGTTATGTTTCCTCTGCTTCCTCATTGACCTCTGTTTGTGAAAGGAGAAAGATCTTGTGCTCTTCCTAGGTAAGAAAAATGGATTCATCATCATGAACTCCCATGAGTTTTATAAGAGTGTCATCAAACTCCTCGATTACCTCCTCCCCATAATCAGCGTAATTCTCTTGGAGGGGTGGTCTGATCTGCTGATCAGGCCCCCTCTGTTCTCTTTGATCTCTAGGATCCCTCTGCTGGATCTGGGGCGGATTTCTTCTGAAGTTTGGGTTTCAAATTTGAGGAGCAGCTTGGTTCTCCCTAGGTGGATTTCTGTCAGTTATAGTGAGTCTCTCCATCATTTTATCTATAGCTCTGGCTAGAGAATCCAGTTTGGCATCTGATGAGGAAGTAGAAGGATCTTCCTCGATCGCGACCCTCCTTTTTGTTCTCTTCTTGGCACTTCTGGCTAAAAGATTTTCTTCCACACTAGAGACGCTTTTTTGCATGTCTTCCAGAGTAGCAGAGTTTCTTTCCCTTAGATGATACGACATGTCAGCGTTGAATCCATCGGGGAATTTTATCAATGCCAGACCTTGAGGTGGTTTGATATCATTTGGAATTGCATTGTATAGGTTATTGAAATGGGTGCAGTAATCCTGCACTGTCTCTGAAGAGGATTTTTCTTCACCTCCCACCTGTCAAGGAAAATTCGATGAGAAAAGCACTTTTTACATCCATTTGATGGACTTTCCAACCTTTATGAGCAGCCAATGCAAGTGTTAATTGGATGGTATTCCATTTAGCAGTAGGAGCAAAAGTTTCCTCATAATCAATGCCTTCTTGCTGCGCAAAACCTTTAGCCACAAGTCAAGATTTATACTTGTCAATTTCGCCATGTTGGTTGTATTTAATTCTGTAAACCCATTTTCATCCAATGGGTTTAACACCTGTAAGACAATTAACAAGTTTCCAAGTGTTGTTATCAATTACTGCTTGATATTCCTCAACCATAGCCTGTTGCCATTCTTTATGTTTGACTGCTTCTTTGTAGGTGGAAGGTTCAGTAAAATCATTTGCTACTAAGGCAAAATTCCCTTCATTGTTGTGTGATCCCCTTGTGCCTGTTTTATTTCGCTCATCAAGACTTACATCTTTCAAAAGTTGAACTGCCCATTTTGGTAGTTGATGTTCACTGGTTTGGGGATCTGAATTACCATTATTGTAAATGGGATTAATGTAGACTGATGTTCGTTGATCAGTTGAATATTTTGGAGGTGGAGAATCATTGCCAGATGAACTATCGCTGCTAGGAGATTCGGATGAGCTGGAAGAACCAGAGGATGTTGTCGAAGTAACTGGACTGGATGAAACATTTTCAGATGAAGAAAAATCAAGTTCATACCAATTAAGTGAATTTGGTGAACTTTGAACGTTTTCTTTTCTTTGATTTCCTTTAGCTTCTAACTTTTGAAGAAGACTTTCTATTTCATCAGCACTTTTACTTTCAGTTTCATCAAAAATGATATCCCTGCTCACAATAAATTTACCATTGGACAAAATTCTATACCCTTTATTCTCATCAGAATACCCAATCATTGTGCATTTCAAACTTCTTGAGTCAAGCTTAGTTCGTTTTTCCTTCGGAACTAAGGCATAACATACTGACCCAAAAACTCTAAGATGTTTAACTCGAGGTTTGAAACCAAACCATGCTTCATGAGGTGTGATTCCATCCAAATAAGCAGTTGGAGATCTGTTCCTTAAGTATGTAGCTGTATGGATAGCTTCTGCCCAATATGTAGAACTTAACCTTTTAAAACTCAACATAGATTTGGCCATTCCTAACAAAGTGCGATTCATTCGTTCTGCGACTCCATTTTGCTGAGGAGTGTAGAAATTAGTAAGATATCTTCTTATCCCATTGTTTGTGCAATAAGTGTTGAATTCAGTAGAAGTGAATTCTCCGCCATTATCTGTTCTGAGTGTACCTATCTTTTCTTTAACTTCATTTTCAACAAGTTGTCCAAAAATCTTAAATTTGTCGAATACTTCTGACTTTTGTTTCAAGAAGTAAACCCAAGTGATTCTACTGAAATCATCAACAAAGAGTAAAAAATATTTGCAACCACCGAAAGAAGTTTCGAGGGGTCCACAAACATCACTGTGAACTAGTTGCAACCGCCGATTGGTACGCCATGAACTTGTTGAAAAACTTTCTCGACTCTGTTTTCCATAAATGCATGCTTCACATTTTGAAGTATCCTTTTTGAAAGTGGGAAGTCCCTTAACCATCCTTTGTTTTTGCAATTGAGACAGACTTTCAAAGTTGAGATGTCCATATCTCACATGCCACAACCTGATAGGGGAGATACCTGTACTTACTGATCCTGCAAAGTCTGAATGTCTTCGAATAACTAATCCTTTCATCCTTAATATTTTTCCATCTTCATATCCTGTCATCAGTGTTTTCATATTTTGTTTCACTGAATTTATCTTCACCAAGCCATCTTCCATAATTACCTGATGTCCTGCTTATCGAATTGTGACTAAAGACAACAAATTCCTTTTGAAAGTGGGTACATACCATACATTTGAAATTAGTCGTTCTCCAATATCAGGTAAATAAACTTTAACGACTCCTTTTCCATAAGGAGTATGTTTAGTATTATATCCAAGAAAAATAGAATTAAGATGACATTCTTTAAAATCCCAAAAGAAGTCACGTCTGAAAGTCATGTGTTGAGATGCCCCTGAATCTAAAATCCAAGCATCTTCATAATCACTTTGAAAATCATTGGAAATATGTAATGTTGAAGATGACATAAACACATATTCCGAATCATCATCCTGTCGATCATTAGCAAATTGTGTTGTGTTTCGTTGAAACTTGGCATTTTTGTCAATGGAAGTGCGACAATCTTCTGCATAATGACCGACTTTGTTACACCTTTTGCAAACAATTTGACTGAAGTCTCTCCCTCTGCCAAAATTCTGTCCTCTACCCCTGCTTTGATTTCTAGATGGAGTCTGTCCTCTACCTTGACTGTTACCTTGAAAAGAGCCTATGCCTTGACTATTTCCTCTTGCGTGAAAATATCCTCTGCCTTGATTGTTTCCTCTTCCTTGAAAATACCCTCTTCCTTGACTGTTGCCTCTGCCTTGACTATTTCCTCTGCCTTGACTATTGTCTCTGCCTTGAAAATTGGTATCTCTATGTTGGCCTCATCCATGACCATGAACAAAATTTCCTCTTCCTCTGCTGCTATAACTGTCACTGGAAGTCTTACTTGTGCTTGCTTCTGAGAGAAAAACATCTTCGCCAACTTGTTTTGTCTTTCCAAAAGTTTTATTGTGTTGAGACAATAGTTCACTTAGTTCATCAAATGTAAGTTTTTCTAACTTGCCAGTGACTTGTAAAGTCTCCAAAAAATGTGTATAAGAAGAAGGCAATCCAGCTATTAAGATTGTAGTCATAAAACTATCATCCACTGCTTGAAAACCCGCATTTAATATTTCCTGCTTAATGTTTTTAAGTCTTGAAATATATTCATGGACATCACCACCTTCCGTCAATTTTTGTTGAAGCAACTTTAATTGAAGATCAACTTTCTTGGATTCAGGCTGAGTATCAAATAAATCTTTAAAAACTTTCAAGGCAGACCATGCATCAGTCATATTTTCAATATGCACATACATTTCATCATTAACTGAAGCTTTAATAAGTGCTA
>JASDQU010102171.1:599309-619152 GCA_032191745.1 Picea mariana | reverse complement strand
GGATGTTACCTTATGTTTACACTACCAGACACTTAACTTTGTAATGAGTTTTTATAAAGTTGTTTTAAGTGGTTCTTTTATTAAAATGAGTTTTTAATAAAGTGTACCTTCTAATTTTAAAGTGAATTTATTTCATTAAAGCACTTATGTAATAAATTGAAATCACTTTAATATTTCAAGTGACTCATTTTGGAGGGAATGGATCATGACCCTTGATCTTGAAAAAGGCAAGATCTAATCTTGGCCTTTGGATTTAGGGTTGGGGAAGGTAAAAAGACACTTTGGAGGGAAAATGTCATTTTCAGATTATAAAAGAATGCATTGGGTAGTGTGCAAGACACATTGAGAGGAGGAGCAAGAGATATTTTCTAAGTAAGCTTGAGAGAGGAAAGTGAGCAACAAAGAGGGAACATTTTCCAAGGGAGCTAGGGAAAAACTCCCAAGGAAATATTTTATATTTTTTGGTTGAGTTATTTTTCTATTGTGAGAGGCCATACAGTACAGATCCATACAGTCCGTACAATAGTACAAATTTGGCACATAAATCGAGGTAGTTTNCAAGACACATTGAGAGGAGGAGCTAGAGATATTTTCTGAGTAAGCTTGAGAGAGGAAAGTGAACAACAAAGAGGGAACGTTTTCCAAGGGAGCTAGGGCACAAATCCCAAGGAAATTTTTTCTATTTTGTGGTTGAGTTATTTTTCTGTTGTGAGAGGCCGTAAAGTATGGATCTGTACAGTCCGTACAATAGTATGAATTTGGTGCATAAATCGAGGCAGTTTTGGGCACGTTTTTTGAGGTAGATTGTTTGTTGTTTTTGGGCCATATTGAACAGTCTGTATAGGAGACTATTGGCACTATTTTCGAGGAGATTTCATTTTTGGGAGGCTCGTACAACAATACGGATTTGGCATGGAAATTGAGGAAGAATTTAGTGGGATTGTTTTGATTATGTGAGGTATTTTCCTTGGCTGGAAATGTGTATTTGTTGGTGTTTTGTACTTTCCTGAAGTTGAATAATAATATATATCTCTCTCTCTCTCTTTCGGTTTCCCCACATTAGGGTTTTCCCTAGCATTTGCCTAAATTTCTGAGTTTTATGGGTTGTTGTCCACTATGTTTATTTCCATTGTTATTTTTCTTAGCAATGTGTATTTCTTCTTATGGTCATTTCTGAATGTGGGTTTAAAGCATTTATGAATTTTATGAAGACAATTATCTATAGGTTGCTAAGTGTTTGATAAAAATTTCATTTGTTGATTTTGGTCATTAAAAATATACATGGTATCAAAGCTTTGTCTCTGAGTGATAGTGGGCAGTGTGATTTTTGGGCAAAAGGGTGTGATTGTTTTCCTTGAGTTGTGAGAAGGAATATGGATGCAATAATTTGATATGAGGATCGGTTGGATGGAATTTCCAACTATTTTCAGTGGAAGGTCCGATTGTCAGTTATTATCAAGGAGAACAAGATTGATTATTATTTCAACTCTGTTGTGGAATCTCCTGTACCAGACCTTATTGCTTTGGACTTGCATGAGGTCAAGGAAGCCAAGGTTCAGAGGATTATTCTGGATGGGGTGAAGGATCACCTTATCCCACACTTGTATGAGAAACATACTTCCAAGGAGATGTGGGATGCACTTAAAAACTTATTTGAGGCAAAGATTGAGAACTGAAAGATGGCCTTGAAGGCTAAGTTGCATGATACCAACATGGGTAAGGAGGAGAGTGTCTCTTCTTATCTTACCCGAGTGGTTCAAGTAAAACATGAGATGGCAGCTATTGGAGAGGTCATTACGGATTCTGAGTTGGTGAGGATAGCCTTAAATGGCTTCCACAAGGAATGGGAAGTTTTCATGAAGTGTGTGGTGGGACGTGAGAATGTACTAGATTAGAGCAGACTGTTGGATGATTTTACTCAGGAGGAGATTCGGGAAAGATCTTAGAGTAGTGAACATAAGACAGACAAAGATGTTGAGAATGTTTCTCTTACTACAAAGAGCAAGAAGAAAGGAAGTTTCATAAGGGACTTGAGTAAAGTCAGATGTTATTGTTGTAACTAGTTCAGGAACCTTGCCTCTCATTGTCCAGAGAGGAAGAAGAAGAAGAAGGAACGAGAAGGGCCTCAGATAGCTGCTACAACAGCCATGGAGGCCTTTTCTTCAAAGTACAAAAAGGAATTTTCTTTGGTGACCCTAGTTTCCAGTGTCGGTAGCGGAGGATTTGGAGGTGATATCAAATGTATTGTGGATAGTGGAGCCTCTAGCCACATGACGAGAATCTAGCGAGTATTCCTAGATTTCAAAGAGATTGGTCCTAACTGACAAGTGGTAAATGAAGGTGGTATGGAGAAAGTTGTGCGTGGATATGGGAATGTTAGATTCCAACTCGAGTTTGGGGGACTCTTGAATCTTGATGGAGTTCTCTTTGTTCTAGGGTTGAGGGTTAACTTGATCTTAGTCTCAGCCTTGGAGGATGTAGGATATTGTGTATTGTTCAAGAGGGAATATATCTTTATCTACAGGCAGGGAGTGGACCCGGTGGAGCTGCAACTGATTGGTAATCAGGTGGATAGGTTGTATATGTTGAGAGGACAACCTTCAGTGTATGATTCAACGTCAGATGAGGAGCATGAGGAAGCTTCTGAGACTGTGGTGGTGCCAAGGATTCAGTATTTCATTCCGAGAGAAGAGAGGGAGTCTCTTCTGAGCACTGGCAGGAGGCTTAGCCAGGTTGATCGAACCAATGCTCAAGATGAAGTGAGCTCAGGGTTCCAAGATGTTTCCAGAAGAAGATCTTCTAGTTCGTGTTCTGTGTAGGTGTTGAGGATGACTCCAGGTTCAGAGGGAGATCCTACAGAGCACAATGTGATGGAACTATATGATAGTTGTGGTAGCAATTACTTCCCTCGCTAAGTGGGAGTGTTATACTTTTATCTCGGGAGGTACTCTGCATGTTTTATCTTGTATGCAGATGTTACCTTATGTTTACACTACCAGGCACTTAACTTTGTAATTAGTTTTTATAAAGTTGTTTTAAGTGGTTATTTTATTAAAGTGACTTTTTAATAAAGTGTACCTTCTAATTTTAAAGTGACTTTATTTCATTAAAGCATGTATGTAATAAAGTGAAATCACTTTAATATTTCAAGTCATTCATTTTGGAGGGAATGGATCATGACCCTTGGTCTTGAAAAAGGCAAGATCTAATCTTGGCCTTTGGATTTAGGGTTGGGGAAGGTGAAAAGACACTTTGGAGGGAAAATGTCATTTTTATATTATAAAAGAATGCATTGGGTAGTGTGCAAGACACATTGAGAGGAGGAGCAAGAGATATTTTTTGAGTAATTTTGAGATAGGAAAGTGAGCAGCAAAGAGGGCACATTTTCCAAGGGAGCTAGGGCACAAATACCAAGGAATTTTTTTTTGTTTTGTGACTGAGTTATTTTTCTGCTATGAGAGGTCGTACTGTACAGATCCGTATAGTCAGTACAACAGTACAGATTTGGCATAGAAATCGAGGCAGTTTTGGGCACATTTTTTGAGGTAGATTGTTTGTTGTTTTGGGGTTGTATGGAAAAATTCGTACAGCATACTGTTGGCATTATTTTTTAGGAGCTGCAATTTCTGGGAGGTCCATACAACAATAAGGATTTGGCACAGAAATCAAGGAAGAATTTAGTGGGACTGTTTTGGTGCTGTGAGGTATTTTCCTTGGCTGGAAATGTGTATTTTTTGTTGTTTTGTACTTTCCTGAAGCTGAATAATCTCTCTCTCTCTCTCTCTCTCTCTCTCTCTCTCTCTCTCTCTCTCTCTCTCTCTCGTTGGGTTTCCCCACATTGTGGTTTTCCCTGGCATTTGCCTAAATTTCTGAGTTTTGTGGGTTGTTGTCCACTGTGTTTATTTCCGTTGTTATTTTGCTTAGCAATGTGTATTTATGCTTATGGTAATTTCTAAATGTGGGTTTAAAGAATTTATGAGTTTTATGAAGACAATTATCTCTAGGTTTCTAAGTGTTTGACAAAAAATCCATTTGCTAATTTTTGTCATTAAAAATATACATGGTATCAGATCTTTGTCTCTGAGTGACAGTGAGCAGTGTGATTTTTGGGCAAATGGTTGTAATTGTTTTCCTTGAGTTGTGACAAGGAATATGGATGCAAGCATTAGATATGAGGATCGGTTGGATGGCATTTCCAACTATTTGCAGTGGAAGGTCCGATTGTCAGTTGTTCTCAAGGAGAACAAGATTGATTACTATGTCAACTCTGTTGTGTCATCTCCCGCAACAGATCCTGTTTCTTTGGACTTACATGAGGTCAAGGAAGCCAGGGCTCAGAGTATTGTTCTGGATGGGGTGAAGGATCACCTTATCCCACACTTGGCTGAGAAAAAGACTGTCAAGGAGATGTGGGATGCACTTAAAAACTTGTTTGAGGCTGTTGTTCCTGATTTTGTAATTTAAGGCTCTAAATTACACCGTCAAGGCATCTGAAAAGATAGAGAAAAATAAGGATAAGAAATTAGTTATACGAAAAGGGCTATTGCTAGTTCCTTAATTGTCTATGTCTAGCTTCCCAGTTTTCCTGGATACTAATGTCTCTTTCAATTACTGCTCATGAACGTTCTAACTCAACTTGGTTATTTGTTGTTTGTAAGATGGTGTTAAATAAATTTAAGGAAATGCTCGTTTGATCTGATAATCCAAGCTCGATATTGGGTTGTATTGTAACTGGAACAATCATGAGGGATAAAGACTAAAAGGATAAATTCTTGTGTTTTCTTTTAAGGGTTCGCTATTTCTACTTCAAAACATATAAGAAGAACTCCAAAACTTTAAACTAATAGTATGACGATACTAAAGGTCGTTTTTGGTATCTGAGCTAAATTTTGAAAAGGGAATATGCATGAAATGAAAAGAAAACATAAAGTTGTCGAACAAGGTGAGGCATCAATTAAAGAGGAATCTCACTTTGTGATAGAAGAAGAAAATAATTAGGAAAAACTCTTAATGAAGCATATGAGATTGAAATCTAAAACATTTAAAGGTCTTGTATCTGATGATAGCCGATATGGAGGAAAAGTTGTAAATGATTAAATTGCAAGAATAAATAATCACCATAGTAGAGGTTGTACTAAATTGTAGTTAAGTGTTCATTAAAGAGATATATGAAAAATATGAAACAACAAAGAAGCACATAACTCAAGCTTGACCAGATCTGGAATCTTCAATCTGTATTTGTATTAATTCAAAAATATCTTCAAATTCTTCTTTACAATGCGCCCAAAAAAAACCTCTTTTCAGTCTCCTGAAATTATACTTATACCAGATCACCCATACATTGATGCTTGGTGATTTCCTAACTCCTAGGGGAAAACAGTTACAAAAATGCAAACCTCAACAGTTTGCATGATTATATTTTATTCTCCTATCGTTTCGATAATATAAGCTTTCAAAATGATACTTCATTGTTTTATTGAAGTGTCTCCTTCTTTCAACCCAATACATTCAATACATTTTTCAAGAAAGTGTACAAAATTTCTGGGAGGTTCTAGAAAATCCTTTGCTTCGAATAGATAAAATTTTCTCTGAATTTTTGGAATCCAATCCTCAATCCCCTTACCAGCAAACTTAATTGATTGAAATTTTAAGTTTGGCTTCGCCATCCACCTGTCTATTAGGGTAACATCCATTTCCTTTAACTATGAAATTTCCTTCTGAATTTCATTCAAACCCTCTTTGAAATTCAACTGGTGTCTTACAATGTTTATCTGTCCTAATTTCCTAGTGCAATTGTCTCTTCCAATACCTAATGATCCCTTGTCCAACAAATCAAATATTTCTTTGCAATCGTCTCTGATTTCTTTGGCTATTTTCTTGTTTTCTTCTATGTTGGTTTCCCACACTTTGAGCATGATATCGCCTCTGATCTACTCTGTGACAGAAAGATTTGGAATTTTCGATACTTCTTCGTTTTCTAAACATACAACTGCCTTTTGGAAAGTGGCCCTTGCTTCTTCTTCTTTAAAAATAATATTATCAAGAGCATTGCTTACTTCTTGAAAAACATTATGAATAATCTCTACTTGGGAGATTACTCTCTGTTGTTCGGATTCTATCTTCGCATGTATTTCCAGTGATTGGTCCTGAAAAACTTTCAAATCTATAACCTGGCCTTTTATTGAATTCAATTTATCCTGTAGTTGTCTTACTAATTCTTCTTGCCAAATAACCTGTATTTGGCTAGTTTGCATCTTCTCATTCATCTCGTTTAAACTTGACTTAAGCGATCGAATTTCTTGCTTGTCGACATCTATGGCCTGCTCTAGACCTTTATTTATTTCTTCTTTGAAATTTTTCTCGGTATCTTTTAGTTGGTTTTGCAACTGGACTATCCTGTGGTTACTCTGTTTCAACCTTGTTCTCATATTGTCAATGATGAATAGATTTGTTGTTGTCAGAGCTCCCATGGAGCCCGCTACCTCTGTAGCGAAATCTCCCTCTTCCAAGTTTTTCCCATCTACCAGCACCCTGTGTTTCTTTACCATACCACCTTCTCTCATATACATCTCCTGCTTTAATACAACCTTCCTCTTTTTACTAAAGAAGTAATCAAAGGGAGGTATTTCTTCTCTGGAGATAGGGTCGCGGTCACTAGCATATATGACTCCTATCTGAGGGATCCCAAAAGTAAACTATAAAGGGATCAAGGAAGTGATGGGATTACCCAACTCTGTGGATTTTATTTCCCTTGCTATCTTGGGGGTATCAACATGAATAGTAGATGATGAAGGTGGGGTAGATTGACTGGACTCGGGAGGTGTCCCAGACCTTCTTTCCATTTCTTCTCCTGGATTCTCCATTTGTGGGATTTCTTTGTTTTGTGAAGATCCTTCGGCCCCCCATAGATTTTCCTCGTTGCCTACATTATCCTAGTCTTTTTGTCCGAAGATTGGGGGAATGTTTTCTTGTTCTGGGGGAGGTGTTGTTTCTTCGCCCTACAATACCTTGGGCAAACCACTTCGTCTGTGTCTCTGGAAGGTTAGAAGACTAGTTTGCAAGTTGGGTGGTAATGTTTGTACCCTGTCTAACACCTACTCATAGGTTTTGAACCCTTTGAAAATGTCATCGCGAGGGGATTCCTCATGTTCAAACACTTTCATGCCATAGTGAGCCATGTGGCTTCCCACTATTTGATAAGGATCGCGTTTCCTATGTTCGAGATCCACCAGCTTGACCTCCTCTAGAGCTGCATCTTCAACCTTGGAATGACCCAGGTTGAGTAGCGAAAACCTTCCAATCTGTACGGGAAAAACTGGCCAAAACTTCTTTTGACTTGTCTTCAATTCTATCCCAATACCGCATGTTATTATTTGATGAGCTACCTCCTTGCACACCAGTCAGTTAGAGAGGAATTTCGAAAGTGCATGAGGAGGGATAGAACATCTGAAAACCCTAATATATGAGAAATTATCCTCAATAAACTAATCGGCAACTGCCTTGAGTTTTCCTATGACTGACTCTAAAATATAGGGGGGTGTACAGCCATATAGCATCTGATGCACCGATATCACCATAAAATGAAAAACCTCGTAAAAAGAATCCTTAGCATTTTCTTCCCACAACTTAGAATGATATTCATGAATAGGTTCAGTGTAGGCTGGGTTCCAACTCCAATTCATCAAAGGGAATGGAGTCGTGAAACATATAGCATCCATGATATATGCTGACATGTAAAAGGCTACTGGTCGACCACTGGATCTTGCGGTTTGATACTCCATAACCTCCTTAGCTAGTTTATATGATAGAATTTTGTTCCAATTGAAGCTATATCCTTTGGTTGCTTCATGTAAAAGGGGTACCCATTCTGCAGGGAAATGGGTAGGAATTTTCTTCTCGTAAAGTCTACATAGTATCATGGCCACATAAACCATGTACTCATTCAATGAGGCTGTGGCATAAGCGTTATGGGTATCGGCCCTAAATTTTGCTGGGTGTCTCCACCAGTCTTTGATGATATCAGGGTATGTTTGATCTACCTCTGTGCATTATTTCCTTTGAAATTTAGTTACAAACTCTTTATTATAAATGTACTTAGAATTGGGAGATAGTTTATACATTACTTGTATATGCTTCGGTCTGAAAGAGTGGATGACGACCCCTTGGCTGCCCAAAATGCTTCTCGTCTACATGTTTGTCCTCTCTAAAGCCCAACTGATCATATCGTTGTATGTCATGAGTCGTGGGTGCGTGGCTACTTTGTGAAGTTCGGACTCTGCTATGTCCTGGAGTTTGTTTTCAGAATCATTGGGAAAATTCTTGATTTCGTAGTCCAAGGTTTCAAAAATTTGCCTCCATGATTTGATGGAATCAATGGCATGAAGTGTAGTATCAGACACGACATCTCCTTCTGGGCTTGAGATTTCAGTTGCTTCTTCACTTTTCTTAGGTGCCATAATGTTCGCGTTTAGACTAAAAACCTGTTTGCAGAGGAAAAATATATAATCCTGGATAAATGAAACTCACTCTTGCTTGTAAAAACAAGAATGAAATTTGAACTATTCAACATTTATTAGCCTTTATCTTGTCTTAAGATGAGCGTACTATTACAAGAGATAATGAATTAATGAGGAAGATACGCCTAGAGATATGCCTTCATATCAAAAATATCTCCATTTTTCCATTATTAATACTACCGTGTATCGGCAATTTCAAACTAGAGCTTCGAAAGGACCGTTTCAACAAATCCTGAAAAGTGAAACACGAAAAGTAGTTTAGTCATTATTAATCCCATTTTAAACTAATTTAATTTTGTTTTAAACTTTGTTAAAAATCCACGATTTTGCATTTCAAAATTTTGGGGATCCTGTACCTAAGAGGTATGTCATAAGAAAAACCTGAATCATGAAATCGTGATGGGATTAATTTAGGCACTAATCACTTGTGTTAATGGTTTAATTAATCGAGGTTAGTAATTTATTGCTTTTCTTTTCTTTTTCAAAAATTCGGGGATTGGGCGCTTGAAGGTCAACATTTTGAAAGCACTTTGACACAAGAAAACCCAAATCGTGAAATATTAATGAATCGTTGATCGTGTTTAAGAGTTTAATAAATCAAGACTAAAGGATACTTTGTGAAATGCGCGTCAGGACTTATAGCACCCACTTTTTCTTTTTTCTGTTTTACTACTTTAATATAAAGACTTTTCGGGATTTCGGCACTAGGAATCTGGAGTTGCTAACTAAAGATCATACCTCGTGAAAAAAAAATTCCCAAAACCCAAAAAAAAAATCGAAAGACTTTTGACTATTTTTTTTTAGGACTAAGGGCGGCTCCATGACTAGAAAAAGGTGAAGTTTCAGTTTAAAAGGGTAAAAAATTAAACTTTGTGTCAACAGAGGTGAAGAACGAGAACCAGAAGATGGCCTTGAAGGCTAAGTTGCATGATACCAAGATGGGTAAGGAGGAGAGTGTCTCTTCTTATCTTACCCGAGTGGCTCAAGTAAAAGATGAGATGGAAGTTGTTGGAGAGGTCTTACGGATTCTGAGTTGGTGAGGATAGCCTTAAATGGATTCACCAAAGAATGGGAAGTCTCCATGAAGTGTGTGGTGGGACATGAGAATCTACTAGAATGGAGCAGACTGTGGAATGATTTTACTCAGGAGGAGATCTAGGAAAGATCTCAGAGAAGTGAATAGAAGACAGAGAGAGATGATGAGAATGTTTCTCTTACTACAAAGAGCAAGAAGAAAGGAAGTTCCAGAAAGGACTTGAGTAAAGTCAGATGATATTGTTGTAACCAGTTGGGGCACCTTGCCTCTCGTTGTCTAGAGAGGAAGAAGAGGAAGAATGAACTAGAAGGGCCTCAGACAGTGGCTACAACTGCCATGGAGGACTTTTCTTCAAAGTACGAAAAGAAATTTTCTTTGGTGACCCTAGTTTCCAGTGTCAGCAGCGGAGGATTTGGAAGTGATATCAAATGGATTGTGGATAGTGGAGCATCTAGCCACATGACGATAATTTGGCGATTATTCCTAGATTTCACAGAGATTGGTCATAACCGACAAGTGGTAAATGAAGGTGGTATGGCGAAAGTTGTATGTGGAGTTGGGAATGTTAGATTCCAACTCGAGTTTGGGTGACTCTTGGAGCTTGATGGAGTTCTCTTTGTTCTAGGTTTGAGGGTTAACTTGATCTCAGTCTCAGCCTTGCAGGATGTAAGATATTGTGTATTGTTCAAGAGGGAACATGTCTTTATCTATAGACAGGGAGTGGACCCAGTGGAGATGTAGTTGATCGGTAACCGGGTGGATAGGTTGTATATGTTGATAGGACAACCTTAAGTGTATGATTCAACATTGGATGAGGAGCATGAGGAGTCTTATGAGATTGTGGTGGCGCTAAGGATTTAGTCTTACATTCTGAGAGAAGAGAGCGAGTCTCTTCAGAGAATTGGCAGGAGGCTTAGCCAGGTTGATTGAACCAAAGCTCAAGATGAAGTGAGCTCAGGGTTCTAGGATGTTTCCAGAAGAATATATTCTAGTTCGAGTTCTGTACAGGTGTTGAGGATATCTCCAGGTTCAGAGGGATCTTCTACAGAGCACAATGTGATGGAACCAGATGATAGTGGTGGCATTGAGTACTTCCCTCGCTAAGAGGGAGTGTTAGCTTTTTAGCTCGGGAGGTACTCCGGATGTTTTGTCTTGTATGTGGATATTACCTTATGTTTACACTACCAGTAACTTAACTTTGTAATGAGTTTTTATAAAGTTGTTTTAAGTGGTTCTTTTATTAAAGTGACTTTTTAATAAAGTGTACCTTCTAATTTTAAAGTGGCATTATTTCATTAAAGCACGTATGTAATAAGGTGAAATCACTTTAATATTTCAAGTGATTCATTTGGAGGGAATGGATCATGACCCTTGATCTTGAAAAAGGAAAGATCTAATCTTGGCCTTTGGATTTAGTGTTGGGGAAGGTGAAAACACACTTTGGAGGGAAAATGTCATTTTCATATTATAAAAGAATGCATTGGGTAGTGTGCAAGACACGTTGAGAGGAGGAGCAAGAGATATTTTATGAGTAAGCTTGAGAGAGGAAAGTGAGCAGCAAAGAGGGCACGTTTTCCAAGGGAGCCAGGGCACAAATATCAATGAAATATTTTATGTTTTGTGGCTGAGTTACTTTTCTGTTGTGAGAGGTCGTATTGTATGGATCCGTACAGTCTGTACAACAGTATGAATTTGACACAGAAATCAAAGTAGATTTTGGGCACATTTTTTGAGGTAGATTGTTTGTTGTTTTTGGGTCGTATGGAACAGTCTATACATAAGACTATTGGCGCTATTTTCGAGGAGATTCCATTTATGGGAGGGTCATACAACAATATGGATTTGGCATGGAAATTGAGGTAGAATTTAGTCGGACTGTTTTGGTGTTGTGAGTTATTTTGCTTGGATGGAAATGTGTATTTGTTGTTGTTATGTACTTTCCTAAAGCTGAATAATAATATCTCTCTCTCTCTCTCTCTCATTGGGTTTCCCCACATTAGGGTTTTCCCTGGCATTTGCCTAAATTTCTGAGTTTTATGGGTTGTTGTCCACTATGTTTATTTCCACTGCCATTTTGCTTAGCAATGTGTATTTTTTATTATGGTAATTTCTGAATGTGGGTTTAAATCAATTATGAAGTTTATGAAGACAATTATCTCTAAGTTGCTAAGTGTTTAACATAAATTTCATTTGCTGATTTTTTTCATTAAAAATATACATGGTATCAGAGCTTTGTCTCTAAGTGACAGTTGGCAGTGTGATTTTTGGGCAAAAGGCTGTGATTTTTTTCCTTGAGTTGTGACAAGGAATATGGATGCAATCATTAGATATGAGGATCAGTTGGATGACATTTCCAACTATTTGCAGTGGAAGGTCCAATTGTTAGTTGTTCTCAAGGAGAACAAGATTGATTACTATGTCAACTTTGTTGTGGAAGCTCCCGTAGAAGATCATGTTGCCTTGGACTTTCATGAGGTCAAGGAAGCCAATGCTCAGAGGATTATTTCGGATGGGGTGACGAATCACCTTATCCCACACTTGGCTGAGAAAAATACTGCCAAGGAGATGTGGGATGCACTTAAAAACTTGTTTGAGGTGAAGAACGAGAACCAGAAGATGGCCTTGAAGGCTAATTTGCATGATACCAAGATGGGTAAGGAGGAGAGTGTCTCTTCTTATCTTACCCAGGTGGCTCAAGTAAAATATGATATGACAGCTATTGGAGAGGTCATTACGGATTCTGAGTTGGTGAGAATAGCCTTAAATGGCTTCACCAAAGAATGGGAAGTCTTCGTGAAGTGTGTGGTAGGACGTGAGCATCTAGTAGATTGGAGAAGACTATGGGATGATTTTACTCAGGAGGAGATCTGGGAAATATCTCAGAGAAATGAACATAAGATAGACAGATATGATGAGAATGTTTCTCTTACTGCAAAGAGAAAGAAGAAAGGAAGTTACAGAAGGAACTTGAGTAAATTCAGATGCTATTGTTGTAACCAGTTGGGGCACCTTGCCTCTCATTGTCCAGAGAGGAAGAAGAAGAAGAAGGAACCAGAAGGGACTCAGACAGCTACTACAACAACCATGTAGGACTTTGCTTCAAAGTACAAAAAGGAATTTTCTTTGGTGACCCTATTTTCTAGTGTCGACAACGGAGGATTTGGAGGTGATATCAGATGGATTGTGGATAGTGGAGCCTCTAGCCACGTGACGAGAATCTCGTGAGTATTCCTAGATTTTAGAGAGATTGGTCCTAGCCAACAAGTGGTAAATGAAGGTGGTATGGCGAAAGTTGTACGTGGAGTTGGGAATGTTAGATTCCAACTTGATTTTGGGGGACTCTTGGATCTTGATGGAGTTCTCTTTGTTCCAAGGTTGAGGGTTAACTTGCTCTCAGTCTCAGCCTTAGAGGATGTAGGATATTGCGTATTGTTCAAGAGGGAACATGTCTTTATCTACAGGCAGGGAGTGGACCTGGTGGAGTTGTAGCTGATCGGTAACTGGGTGGACAGGTTGTATATGTTGAGAGGACAACCTTCAATGTATGATTCAATGTCAGATGAGGAGCATGAGGAGGCTTCTGAGACTGCGGTGGCGCGAAGGATTCAGTCTTGCATTCCGAGAGAATATAATGAGTCACTTCTTAGCACTGGAAGGAGGCTTAGCCATGTTGATCGAACCAATGTTCAAGATGAAGTGAGCTCAGGGTTCCAAGATGTTTCCAGAAGAAGATATTCTAGTTTGAGTTATGTGTAGGTGTTGAGGATGGCTCCAGGTTCAGAGGGAGCTCCTACAGAGCACAGTGTGATGGAACCAGATGATAGTGGTGGCAGCGAGTACTTCCCTCACTAAGAGGGAGTGTTAGCTTTTTATCTCAGGAGGTACTCCGCATGTTTTGTCTTGTATGTGGATGTTACCTTATGTTTACATTACCAGGCACTTAACTTTGTAATGAGTTTTTATAAAGTTGTTTTAAGTGGTTCTTTTATTAAAGTCTACCTTCTTATTTAAAGTGACTTTATTTCATTAAAGCACGTATGTAATAAAGTGAAATCACTTTAATATTTCAAGTGATTCATTTTGGAGGGAATGGATCATGACCCTTGATCTTGAAAAAGGCAAGATCTAATCTTGGCCTTTGGAATTAGGGTTGGGGAAGGTGAAAAGACACTTTGGAGGGAAAATGGCATTTTCATATTATAAAAGAATGCATTGGGTAGTGTGCAAGACACGTTGAGAGGAGGAGCAAGAGATATTTTCTGAGTAAGCTTGAGAGAGGAAAGTGAGCAACAAAGAGGGCATGTTTTCCAAGGGCGCTAGGGCACAAATACCAAGGAAAGATTTTTTGTTTTGTGGGTGATTTATTTTTCTGTTGTAAGAGGTCGTACTGTATGGATTCGTACAATCTATACAATCCATACAACAATACAGATTTGGCACAGAAATCGAGGTGCTTTTGGGCACATTTTTCGAGGCAGATTGTTTATTGTTTTTGGGCTGTATAGAACAATCTGTACAGCAGAATGTTGACATTGTTTTCGAGGAGCTGCCATTTCTGGGAGGGCCATACAACAGTATGGATTTGGCACGGAAATCAAGGCATAATTTAGTGGGACTGTTTTGGTGTTGTGAGGTATTTTCCTTGGCTAGAAATGTGTATTTATTGTTGTTATGTACTTTCCTGAAGATTAATAATAATCTCTCTCTCTCTCTCTCTCTCTCTCTCTCTCTCTCTCTCTCTCTCTCTCTCTCTGGGTTTCCCCGCATTGGGGTTTTCCTTGACATTTGCCTAAATTTATGAGTTTTATGGGTTGTTTTCCACTGTGTTTATTTCCACTGTTATTTTGCTTAGCAATGTGTATTTCTGCTTATGGTAATTTTTGAATGTGGGTTTAAAGCATTTATGAAGTTTATAAAGACAGTTATCTTTAGGTTGCTAAGTGTTTGACAAAAAATTCATTTGCTGATTTTTGTCATTAAAAATCTACATTGATTGTGGTGAGCCGTAAAAACGTTGTTTAGGGACTCAAAATGGCCCCAGAAGTTTAGGACCCGAAAACTGAGAAAAAACTACGAAACTAAAAAACTGCGAAGATGAGCCAGTTGAAATAGGTGGGTGGCCACCGATATCCACCTGGATCACAAAGCACAAGCCATGGGACTATGGATGCATGGTATTGTTATTTAATAATTCTATAGAGGATTTAGGGTGTTGGTTTGAACCTTATAGGGGATCTATCCTTCAACCCCATTGGGAAACTTTCCCTCAATCCCATTGGTGAATTTCCCCTTGATCTTTCCCATAAGTAGTGATAGGATACCACTAAGGGTGCTACCCCTTGGACCTTGCAACATGTGTTATGCATTGTAGCCTTGGGTTGCAAGGCTTGGTACACATTATTAAGGGTGTTGAGGTGGTTGATGCATAGTCATTTGTTTTTGCTTAGATTAGAAAAATTACTTTTGTTAAAAATAAAATAATTTTTATAACCAATTCATAAAATAAGATAAAAATAAAACATCCTTCTCTAAATCTTAAATTGTAAGTGATTTTTGAATCACAAATACTCTTTAAAAATAAAATACTAATCCCTTCCCAAACCTAACTCATTTTTTAATCTATAATACTAACTCATCGAAACCCCATACTCTTACATAAACCCTAACCTTTCACTAAATTCTAAGCCTTCCCCTAAACATTACTCTTTTATAACCATGTTTAAACTATTCCATCCCCTAAAATTTAAATCTTATAAACACTAACCTCTCCTATAATATAAATCTTACATCGATTACTTATGTATTAATTTAATAACCCTATAATCTAAATCTTACTTTCCCCTTAAATACATCGATTACTTATGTATTAATTTAATAATAATGAGGCGAATTTTGTAATATTCTAACACTTGTTAAGGAATTCAATTACTTTCAATCAATAAAATATTATAGATGGTATAACTATACAAGATTGTAGATGGTATTGTGATGATAAGAAACTTAGTTTTCTCTTAAATACATTGATTACTTATGTATTAGTTTAATAATCATGAGGGGAATTTTGGAATATTCTAAGTGTGGTTAAGGAATGGAATTACTTCAATCACTGAAAGACTATAAATAGTATAATTTATACATTGTGATAATTAGAAAATGTAAAGTTTATACATATTAAAATATTAACTTTGATACTAAAATTGAGGAATGGAATAGATTGGAAAGATTATAAATAATATAAGTTATAGATTGTGATAAAAAGAAAATGTAAAGTTTACACATATTAAAATATATACTTTGATAGTAAAATTGAGGAATGGAATTGATCGAAAATGTAAAGTTTATACATGATATAACTATAGAATGTGATATACTTTGATAGTAAAATTGAGGAATGGAATTGATCGAAAATGTAAAGTTTATACATGATATAACTATAGAATGTGATGATAAGAATCTAAATTTTACTTTTCTTTTAAATATATTTATTACTTATATATTAATTTAATAATCATGAAGTGAATTTTGTGATATTCTAATACTAATTAATTAAGGAATTGAATTATTTCAATCACTAAAATATTGTACATGGTATAACTATAGATTGTGGTGATAAGAATCTAAATTTTACTTTTCTCTTAAATACATTGATTATTTATGTAATAGTTTAATAATCATGAGGGGAATTTTGTGATATTCGGTTAAGGAATTGAATTACTTCAATCACTAAAATATTGTACATACTATAACTTATAAATTGTGATATTTATACATAATATAACTTATAGATTGTGATAATAAGAAGATGTAAAGTTTATACATATTAATATATATAGTTAGATAGTAAAATTGAGTTTACATAATATAATTTATAGATTATGATAATAAAAAGATGTAAAGTTTATATATATTAATATATAGTTAGATAGTAAAATTGATATATAATTAGATTGTAAAGTTTATATATATTAATATATAGTTAGATAGTAAAATTGATATATAATTAGATAGTAAAATTGAGTTTAATTATACATAATATAATTTATAGATTGTGATAATTATACATAATATAACTTATAGATTGTGATAATAAGAAGATGTAAAGTTTATACATATTAATACATATACTTTAATAGTAAAATCGAGTTTAATAAACACGAAGGGAATTTTGTAATATTTTAACATTGGTTAAGGAATTGAATTATTTCAATCACTAAAATATTATACATGGTATAACTTATAGATTGTGATAATAAGGAAATGTAAAGTTTATACATATTAAAATATATACTTTGGTAAAAAAATGAGGTATTGAATTATTTCAATTACCAAAATATTATATATGATATAACTTATTGTGATAATAAGAAAATGTAAAGTTCATACATATTAAAATATATGTTTTGATAGTAAAATTGAGGGATGGAATTGATTGAAGATGTAAATATTATATATGGTATAACTTATAGATTGTGATAATAAGAAAATATAAAGTTTATATATATTAAAATATACGTTTTGATAGTAAAATTGAGGGATGGAATTGATTGAAAATGTAAAGTTTATACATGGTATAACTATATATTGTGATGATAAGAATCTAAATTTTACTTTTCTCTTATATACATTGATTACTTTTGTATTAGTTTGATTACCCCTTGTATTAGTTAAGGGGAATTTGTAATATTCTAATATTGGTTAGGGAATTGAATTATTTCAATCACTAAAAGATTATAAGATTATATATGGTATAATCTATATATATTGTGATAATAAGAAGAGGTAAAGTTTATCCATATTAAAATATATATTTTGATAATAAAATTGAAGGTTAGAATTGATTGAAGATTATATATTTGATTTTGATAATAAGAAAATTGTAAAGTTTGGAGGTAATAAAATATATCTTTTAATAGTGAAGTTATTTGTGTATTTTTTATTTAATTATTTTATAAATTGATTTATTTAATTAATAATAATTTATTTTAAATTTAATTTAATTATATTATTAATTGATTTAATTTTTTTGGTTAGTTAGTGTGTTTTTAGGTGCGGGATTAGTTAATGGTTGTATTTTAGGGTGTCTCCTTTGAACTACTGTGAATTTCCAACCTTACAGTCTTATGGAACAAACCTTATAAAACTAGAAAAGCAATGGCGCTAACAAGATTTGACTACTAATTGACTTCTTATTTAAACAAAAAGTTATAATAAAAATAGTTTTATAAAAAAATAGAGATAAAGTCGTATTTTTCAAATTTGTCAACTTTTTATCTTTGTAAATTATTTTAATAAAAGGATATAAATGTATGGTTTTAATAATTAGTTTTGTAATTTTCATAATAATATAAAACTTGGATAAAGAGTATAAGACCTAATACTGCAACCACTCTAACTAGACTCGATCTACAACAAACTTGCGTGAGGAGAATAACACTTCATCCCACGACCACTCTAACTAGAGTATATTGGCAACTTCTTTGATAGTAAAATTGAAGGATAGAATTGATTGAAGATGTAAAGTTTATACATGGTATAACTATATGATAAAAATCTAAATCTTACTTTTCTCTTAAACACATTGATTATTTATGTATTAGTTTAATAATCGTGAGGATAATTTTGTAATATTCTAAGACTAGTTAAGGATTTGAATTACTTCAATCACAAAACTATTGTACATAATATAATCTATAGATTGTGATAATAAAAAGATGTAAAGTTTATACATATTAAAATATATACTTTGATAGTAAAATTGAGGGATATAATTGATTGAAGATTATAAATTTGATTTTGATAATAAGAAGATTGTAAAGTTTGAGCAGGTGGTTTGGATTTTTCTCTCCTCAGTGTGGATCCACAGCTTCCCACTATGCAGTAGGTGCGCAACAATTCTCTCTTCGGTTTTTTAATAGTTGGGTGCATTGAAGGAAAGGAACATGGATGAGGTGGTCGACTATGAGGTCGATCATGCAGATGGACAACTCATCTAGAATCTACCAGTTGTCAGGCCCTCTGACATCGACACGTCGTTCTTGTCACCTCCTTTCGGAGGGATGTGGGATGCCTCCTTGCCAGACCTAGATTGAATTTCTCCCATGGGTTTACAAATGTTTGAAGCTAGTGGAGTTGTTGGTGCTTCAGAAGTCAAACTTGTGCTTTGGGAGAACACCCCCCCCTTCTCCTTCGAAGGTCCCCTTAGACTCTTGGAGCTCGACTTCTTCTCCTTTCATCCAAGACTCTTTCCAGGCTGCTACTCATGGGTTTGAAGAGAATCGACTACTCCAGGATCTCAGGCGCTTTCCTTTCTCTGGTCACCTAGAAAATTTGGAGGTTTTTGCTTCTCTTCCCATCCTAGTAAACCCTTTGCCTGGCCATCATCCACTTTTTTCCTCCTTTTCCTTTTCAAAGCCAGGTTTTCATTCTTCGTGCAACCTAAATAATTTCCTGGCCCTTCCACCCCCTCCTTGTGGCACTGGTCATGACCCTTCCGCTTCTTCCCCTCTGCTTCCCTAGCCCAAAAGGTTTAAGCCTAGAATTGTTGAGCCATATCCCCTTTATAGAGAACCCTCGTCCCTGAAGCGGAAGAAATCTCATCCCAATGTAGCTCTAGTTCCTCATCTGTGCTCCTTGGCCCTGGGAGACGACATCACATTACCTGAAGTCCCAGACCTCATTGAGAAGGTTATGGTGGGGCATGAAAATGGGAGTCATCTCAGCCAAGAGACTCTTTCAAACTCGATCTCCTCTTCATGGAAGGACTTGGGGATGAAATTATCATCTATACACTCTCTAGCAAAACAATGGTTTATGTTAAAATTCCATTCTACCTCAGATGTGAACAAGATCCTCAATGAACCTTGGTGTGTGGATTCGACCCCCCTTCTTTTGAAAAAGTGGTCCCCTTTTTTTTATGCAAATCGTGAGAGGATCGACGAGTTACCAATTTGGGTCTGGCTCCTTGGTTTTTTATCAGAATGCTGGAGCTAGAAATGCTTTGAGAAGATCAAAAATACCCTTGGAAATTTCATGAAAGCGGACATGTCTTTTTCCTCATCTAGGAAAATGTCTATGGCCCAAATCTCAGTTTCTCTCAATATTAGGAAAGGTCTCTCATATACCTTAGAGCTCACTTGTGAGGGATTAATTTTTATCTAGCCACTTGATTATTAGGGAATTCCTTTCAAATGCCATAGATGTCACAAGCATGGGCATAGAGCGACAAATTATCTTCTTCATTTGAAGCATCGATCCTCTCAAGGGAAGACCGCTCGGAACAGGACCTCCATTT
>JASDQU010102171.1:587190-599010 GCA_032191745.1 Picea mariana | reverse complement strand
GACAAGGCAAACAACTTCATTGAGTGCATTCAACACATCCGCCAACAAGTTCATGACATCTTGGATAGAGCCAATGCTAAGTACAAGCAACGATATGATCAACATCGGGTGCCACACAACTTTCAGGTGGGCGACAAAGTGTGGCTACATTTGCAAAAGGAGCGCCTCACTAGACCCTACCGCAAGATTCGCCCGCTCCAATATGGTCCATACACCATCACCAAGGCTGTAGGGGACAATTCCTTTGAGCTCGATATTCCACCATTCCTTGGTCTACACCCAGTGTTCAATGTGGACCACCTTCGGCCCTACTTTCCACCTCTACTAGAAACATCCAACATGGCAGAACAAGTCACACCAACAGAGTTAAACCCAGATTGCATGGAACAAGCCACAACTGATCGAATTATGGACACATAGATCAAGAACACCAGCCAACAGAGGATATAGCTATATCAAGTTGTCAAAGCAGGCCAACTCCTTCACCAAGGCAAGTGGCTCACCAAGGACCAAGTTCAGCAGAAGTTTCCTCATCTCATGGAGGAACTCAATGCAATGGGGACCGTTGCTTCCTAAGGGGGGAGGACTGATCCAGGTGGATATTGGTGGCCACCCACCTATTCCACTTGGACCCACACCATTGTTTCTTTCAATTTTTCAGTTTCCTTAATTGTAGCACAATTTACTATTTTTAGCAGTTCTTTGGGTCCTGAACTTCCGGAGCTGTTTTGAGGCCCTAAACGACGTTTTTTGGGCATGAATTCTTCAACAAATATGTGTCTGTTACAGACTCGATATTCGCTGCTAGCAGTGTAGTCCTCGGATAGATATTTCTAATGATGTATCATGTGCGTCAAACAAAGATAGTATGCCAAAGTTACGACCCCGGGAAATTGATGTACCAATTTACCCCAATGGGGCCCATATTTTGGCGTTTCATCTCCTAGGGTTAGGTTTTTGGATGTTTAGGGTTTTCCATTGTTTCTGAGTAATATATAGGCCTTCGAGCCTCATTGTAACTGGCAGTTCAGAGGCCAGTAGCCGCCACATCTCTTCTCAGAGATAAGATACCAGCGCCCTAGCTAGTGTATTTCCATTCTGTTTGTAATCATTTTTCGGTCATTTGTTATTAATGAAATGAAGTCTTATTTCCACTACATCTCTGCATTTATGTGTATTTATGTATTTCATTGTGTTCCTACATAAATCTGGATCAAGGAATCCAAGGCTCAGAGGATTATTTCGGATGGGGTGACGAATCACCTTATCCCACACTTGGCTGAGAAAAATACTGCCAAGGAGATGTGGGATGCACTTAAAAACTTGTTTGAGGTGAAGAACGAGAACCAGAATATGGCCTTGAAGGCTAATTTGCATGATACCAAGATGGGTAAGGAGGAGAGTGTCTCTTCTTATCTTACCCAGGTGGCTCAAGTAAAATATGAGCTGACAGTTGTTGGAGAGGTCATTACGGATTCTGAGTTGGTGAGGATAGCCTTAAATGGATTCACCAAAGAATGGGAAGTCTTCGTGAAGTGTGTGGTAGGACGTGAGAATCTAGTAGATTGGAGAATACTATGGGATGATTTTACTCAGGAGGAGATCTGGGAAAGATCTCAGAGCAGTGAACAAAAGACAGACAGATATGATGAGAATATTTCTCTTACCGCAAAGAGAAAGAAGAAAGGAAGTTACGGAAGGGACTTGAGTAAATTCAGATGCTATTGTCATAACCAGTTGGGGCACCTTGCCTCTCATTGGCCAGAGAGGAAGAAAAATAAGAAGGAACCAGAAGGGACTCAGACAGCTGCTACAACAACCATGGAGGACTTTGCTTCAAAGTACAAAAAGGAATTTTCTTTGGTGACCCTATTTTCTAGTGTCGACAACGGAGGATTTGGAGGTGATATCAGATGGATTGTGGATAGTGGAGCCTCTAGCCACATGATGAGAATCTCGCGAGTATTCCTAGATTTCAGAGAGATTGTTCCTAGCCGACAAGTGGTAAATGAAGGTGGTATGGTGAAAGTTATATGTGGAGTTGGGAATGTTAGATTCCAACTCGAGTTTGGGGGACTCTTGGAGCTTGATAGAGTTCTATTTGTTCCAAGGTTGAGGGTTAACTTGCTCACAGTCTCAGCCTTGGAGGATGTAGGATATTGTGTATTTTTCAAGAGGGAACATGTCTTTATCTACAGGCAGGGAGTGGACCCGGTGGAGCTGCAGTTGATTGGTAACCAGGTGGACAGGTTGTATATGTTGAGAGGACAACCTTCAGTGTATGATTCAGTGTCAGATGAGGAGCATGAGGAGGCTTTTGAGACTGTGGTGGCACAAAGGATTCAGTCTTTCATTCCGAGAGAAGATAACGAGTCACTTTTTAGCACTGGCAGGAGGCTTAGACAGGTTGATCGAACCAATGTTCAAGATGAAGTGAGCTCAGGGTTCCAGGATGTTTCCAGAAGAAGATATTCTAGTTTGAGTTATGTGCAGGTGTTGAGGATGGCTCCAAGTTTAGAGGGAGCTCCTACAGAGCATAGTGTGATGGAACTAGATGATAGTGGTGGCAGTGAGTACTTCCCTCGCTAAGAGGGAGTGTTAGCTTTTTATCTCAGGAGGTACTCCGCATGTTTTGTCTTGTATGTGGATGTTACCTTATGTTTACACTACCAGGCACTTAACTTTGTAATGAGTTTTTATAAAGTTGTTTTAAGTGGTTCTTTTATTAAAGTGACTTTTTAATAAAGTGTACCTTCTAATTTAAAGTGACTTTATTTCATTAAAGAATGTATGTAATAAAGTGAAATCACTTTAATATTTCAAGTGATTCATTTTGGAGGGAATGGATCATGACGCTTGATCTTGAAAAAGGCAAGATCTAATCTTGGCCTTTGGAATTAGGGTTGGGGAAGGTGAAAAAACACTTTGGAGGGAAAATGTCATTTTCAGATTATAAAAGAATGCATTGGGTAGTGTGCAAGACACATTGAGAGGAGGAGCAAGAGATATTTTCTGAGTAAGCTTGAGAGAGGAAAGTGTGCAGCAAAGAGGGCATGTTTTCCAAGGGAGCTAGGGCACAAATCCCAAGGAAAGATTTTTTGTTTTCTGGGTGATTTATTTTTCTGTTGTGAGAGGTTGTACTATACGGATTCGTACAATCCATACAACAATACGGATTTGGCACAGAAATCGAGGTAGTTTTGGGCATGTTTTTTGAGGCAAATTGTTTGTTGTTTTTGGGTCGTACAGAACAATCCATACAACAGGCTATTGACATTGTTTTCAAGGAGCTGCCATTTCTGGGAGGGCCATACAACAGTACGGATTTGGCACAGAAATCAAGGCATAATTTAGTGGGATTGTTTTGGTGTTGTGAGGTATTTTCCTTGGCTAGAAATGTGTATTTATTGTTGTTATGTACTTTCCTGAAGATGAATAATAATCTCTCTCTCTCTCTCTCTCTCTCTCTCTCTCTCTCTCTCTCTCTATAGGTTTCCCCACATCGGGGTTTTCCTTGACATTTGCCTAAATTTATGAGTTTTATGGGTTGTTTTCCACTGTGTTTATTTCCACTGTTATTTTTCTTAGCAATGTGTATTTCTACTTATGGTAATTTTTGAATGTGGGTTTAAAGAATTTATGTAGTTTATGAAGACAATTATCTCTAGGTTGCTAAGTGTTTGAAAAAAAATTCATTTGTTGATTTTTGTCATTAAAAATCTACATTGATTGTCGTGAGCCCTAAAAACGTTGTTTAGGGCCTCAAAATGGCCCCAGAAGTTTAGGACCTGAAAACTGAGAAAAAATTGCGAAACTAAAAAACTGTCAAGATGAGCTAGTTGAAATAGGTGGGTGGCCACTGATATCCACCTGGATCACAAAGCACAAGCCATGGAACTATGGATGCATGGAATTGTTATTTCATAATTCTATAGAGGATTTAGGGTGTTGGTTTGAACCCTATAGGGGATCTATCCTTCAACCCCATTGGGAAACTCTCCCTCAATCCCATTGGTGAATTTCCCCTTGATCTTTCCCATAAGTAGTGATAGGATACCACTAAGGGTGCTACCCCTTGGACCTTGCAACATGTGTTATGCATTGTAGTCTTGGGTTGCAGGGCTTGGTGCACATTATTAAAAGTGTTGAGGTGGTTGATGTATAGTCATTTGTTTTTGCTTGGATTAGAAAAATTACTTTTGTTAAAAATAAAATAATTTTTATAACCAATTCATAAAATAAGATAAAAATAAAACATCCTTCTCTAAATCTTAAATTGTAAGTGATTTTTGAATCACAAATACTCTTTAAAAATAAAATATTAATCCCTTCCCAAACCTAACTCATTTTTTAATCTATAATACTAACTCATCTAAACCCCATACTCTTACATAAACCCTAACCTTTCACTAAATTCTGAGCCTTCCCCTAAACATTACTCTTTTATAACCATGTTTAAACTATTCCATCCCCTAAAATTTAAATATTATAAACACTACCCTCTCCTATAATCTAAATCTTACTTTCCCCTTAAATGCATCGATTACTTATGTATTAATTTAATAACCCTATAATCTAAATCTTACTTTCCCCTTAAATACATCGATAACTTATGTATTAATTTAATAATAATGAGGCGAATTTTGTAATATTCTAACACTTGTTAAGGAATTCAATCAATAAAATATTGTAGATGGTATAACTATACAAGATTGTAATACATCGATTACTTATGTATTAATTTAATAACCCTATAATCTAAATCTTACTTTCCCCTTAAATACATCTATTACTTATGTATTAATTTAATAATAACGAGGCGAATTTTGTAATATTCTAACACTTGTTAAGGAATTCAATTACTTTCAATCAATAAAATATTGTAGATGGTATAACTATACAAGATTGTAGATGGTATAACTATATATTGTGATGATAAGAATTTAAAACTTAGTTTTCTTTTAAATGCGTTGATTACTTATGTATTAGTTTAATAATCATGAGGGGAATTTTGAAATATTCTAAGTGTGGTTAAGGAATTGAATTACTTCAATCACTGAAAGACTATAAATAGTATAATTTATACATTGTGATAATTAGAAAATATAAAGTTTATACATATTAAAATAAAGTTTATACATATTAAAATATTAACTTTGATAATAAAATTGAGGAATGGAATAGATTGGAAAGATTATAAATAGTATAACTTATAGATTGTGATAAAAAGAAAATGTAAAGTTTATACATATTAAAATATATATTTTGATAGTAAAATTCACGAATGGAATTGATCGAAGATGTAAAGTTTATACATGATATAACTATAGATTGTGATGATAAGAATCTAAATTTTACTTTTCTTTTAAATACATGGATTACTTATATATTAATTTAATAATCATGAAGTGAATTTTGTAATATTCTAATACTAATTAAGAAATTGAATTATTTCAATCACTAAAATATTGTACATGGTATAACTATAGATTGTGGTGATAAAAATCTAAATCTTACATTTTTTAAATACATTAATTATTTATGTAATAGTTTAATTATCACTTTTAAATACATTGATTATTTATATATTAATTTAATAACATGAAGTGAATTTTGTAATATTCTAATACTAATTAAGGAATTGAATTATTTCAATCACTAAAATATTACATGGTATAACTATATTACATTAATTATTTATGTAATAGTTTAATTATCACTTTTAAATACATTGATTACTTATATATTAATTTAATAATCATGAAGTAAATTTTGTAATATTCTAATACTAATTAAGGAATTGAATTATTTCAATCATTAAAATATTGTACATGGTATAACTATAGATTGTGGTGATAAGAATCTAAATCTTACTGTTCTCTTAAATACATTAATTAATTATTTATTTATATAATAGTTTAATTATCATGAGGAAAATTTTGTAATATTCGGTTAAAGAATTGAATTACTTCAATCACTAAAAGATTATACATACTATAACTTATAAATTGTGATATTTATACATAATATAACTTATAGATTGTGATAATAAGAACATGTAAAGTTTATACATATTAACATATATAGTTAGATAGTAAAATTGACATATATAATTAGATAGTAAAATTGAGTTTAATAATACATAGTATAACTTATAGATTGTGATAATTATATATCATATAACTTATAGATTGTGATAATAAAAAGATGTAAAGTTTATATATATATTAACATATATTTTTTAATAGTAAAATTGATTTTAATAAACACGAGGGGAATTTTGTAATATTTTAACATTGGTTAAGGAATTGAATTATTTCAATTACTAAAATATTATACATGGTATAACTTATAGATTGTGATAATAAGGAAATGTAAAATTTATACATATTAAAATATATACTTTGGTAAAAATTGAGGGATTGAATTATTTAATCACTAAAATATTGTATATGATATAACTTATTGTGATGATAAGAAAATGTAAAGTTTATACATATTAAAATATATGTTTTGATAATAAAATTGAGAGATGGAATTGATTAAAAATGTAAATATTATATATGGTATAACTTATAGATTATGATAATAAGAAAATATAAAGTTTATACATATTAAAATATATGTTTTGATAGTAAAATTGAGGGATGGAATTGATTGAAGATGTAAAGTTTATACATGATATAACTATATATTGTGATGATAAGAATCTAAATCTTACTTTTCTCTTGTCTTAGTTTGATTATTTTTTATTAGTTAAGAGAATTTGTAATATTCTAATATTGGTTAGGGAATTGAATTATTTCAATCACTAAAAGATTATATATGGTATAATCTATATATTGTGATAATAAGAAGAGGTAAAGTTTATCCATATTAAAATATATATTTTGATAATAAAATTGAGGAATAGAATTGACTGAAAATTATATATTTGATTTTGATAATAAGAAGATTGCAAAGTTTGGAGGTAATAAAATATATCTTTTAATAGTGAAGTTATTTGTGTATTTTTTATTCAATTATTTTATAAATTGATTTATTTAATTAATAATAATTTATTTTAAATTTGATTTAATTATATTATTAATTGATTTAATTTTTTTGGTTAGTTAATATGTTTTTAGGTTAGTTAATTTTTTTGGTTAGTTAATTTACACTCTTATGGAACAAACCTTATAAAACTAGAAAAGCAATGGCGCTAACAAGATTTGACTACTAATTAATTTAATTATTTAAATAATAATTTATAATAAAAATAATTTTATAAAAAAATAGAGATAAAGTCGTATTTTTCAAATTTGTCAACTTTTTATCTTTATAAATTATTTTAATAAAAGGATATAAATGTATGGTTTTAATAATTAGTTTTGTAATTTTCATAATAATATAAAACTTGGATGAAGAGTATAAGACTTAATACTGCAACCACTCTAACTAGACTCTATCTACAACAAACTTGGGTGAGGAGAATAATAATTCATCCCATGACCACTCTAACTAGAGTATATTGACAACTTCTTTGATAGTAAAATTGAAGGATAAAATTGATTGAAGATGTAAAGTTTATACATGGTATAACTATATGATAAAAATCTAAATCTTACTTTTTTCTTAAACACATTGATTATTTATGTATTAGTTTAATAATCGTGAGGATAATTTTGTAATATTCTAAGACTAGTTGAGGATTTGACTTACTTCAATCACAAAAGTATTGTACATAATATAATCTATAGATTGTGATAATAAAAAGATGTAAAGTTTATACATATTAAAATATATACTTTGATAGTAAAATTGAGGGATATAATTGATTGAAGATTATAAATTTGATTATGATAATAAGAAGATTGTAAAGTTTGAGCCGCAGGTGGTTTGGATTTTTCTCTCCTTAGTGCGGATCCACAGCTTCCCACTATGCAGTAGGTGCGCAACAATTCTCTCTTCGGTTTTTTAACAGTTGGGTGCATTGAAGGAAAGGAACATGGATGAGGTGGTCGACTATGAGATCGATCATGCAGATGGACTACTCATCTAGAATCTACCAATTGTCAGGCCCTTTGACATCAACACATCGTTCTTGTCACCTCCTGTCGAAGGGATGTGGGATGCCTCCTTGCCAGACCTAGATCGAAGTTCTCCCATGGGTTTACAAATGTTTGAAGCTAGTGGAGTTGTTGGTGCTTCGGAAGTCGAACTTGTGCTTTGGGATAACTCCCCCCTCTTCTCCTTCAAAGTTCCCCTTAGACTCTTGGAGCTCGACTTCTTTTCCTTTCATCCAGGACTCTTTCCAGGCTACTACTCATGGATTTGAAGGGAATCGGCTGCTCCAAGATCTCAGGTGCTTTCCATTCTCTGGTCACCTAGAAAATTTGGAGGTTTTTGCTTCTCTTCCCATCCTGGTAAACCCTTTTCCTAGCCATCATCCACTTTTTTCCTCCTTTTCCTTTTTGAAGTCAGGTTTTCATTCTTCTTGCAACCTAAATGATTTCCTGGCCCTTCCACCCCCCCCTTGTGCCACTGGTTATGACCCTCCCACTTCTTCCCCTCCGCTTCCCCAGCCCAAAAGGTTTAAGCTTAGAATTTTTTAGTCTGATCCCCTTTATAGAGAACCCTCGTCCCTGAAGGGGAAGAAATCTCATCCCAATGTAGCTCTAGATCCTCATCCACGCTCCTTGGCCCTGGGAGATGACATCATGTTACCTGAAGTCCCAGACCTTGTTGAGAAGGTTGTGGTGGGGCGTGCAAATGGGAGGCATCTTAGCCAAAAGCTTCTTTCAAACTAGATCTCCTCTTCGTGGAAGGACTTGGGGATTAAATTATCATCTATACACTCTCTAGCAAAAAAATGGTTTATGTTAAAATTCCATTCTACCTCAGACGTGAACAAGATCCTTGACGAACCTTGGTATGTGGATTCGACCGCCCTTCTTTTGAAAAAATGGTCCCCTTTTTTTTATGCAAATCATGAGAGGATCGACGAGTTACCAATTTGGGTCTGGCTCCTTGGTTTTTTATCGGAATGCTGGAGCTAGAAATGCTTTGAGAAGATCGGAAATACCCTTGGAAATTTCATGAAAGAGGACATGTCTTTTTCCTCATCTAGGAAAATGTCTGTGGCCCAAATATCAGTTTCTCTCAATATTAAGAAAGGTCTCTCATATACCTTAGAGCTCACTCGTGAGGGATTAATTTTTATCTAGCCACTTGATTATTAGGGAATTCCTTTCAAATGCCACATATGTCACAAGCATGGGCATAGAGCGACAAATTATCTTCTTCCTCTGAAGCATCGATCCTCTCAAGGGCAGACCGCTCGACACATGACCTCCATTTCCTTTTGTTCTGGGTAGGGAGTGGCATCGCATCCACCTCAGTTGAGGGCCACATTCCAGGCATGGAAAGATGTGTCCAAAAACAATTCAGTGACTTTGGCTCTCCAAGGGATAAAGGACTCCACTTCATTTGAGTCAAAGGAAGAGGGAAAGCATCAAGCACAGGAAGTTGTCAATGAAAATTATGAATTTCAGATCAAAAAGGGTGTATATCTCATTTGGGTATGCCTCCCCTCACTCCTTTCTCTATAAATTTTAATTTTTTACAATCTTTCAACCATAATTTTATGGATTTTAAAAAAAATTAAAAATTCCCTTCCCTTCCTTATGCCATGGAATCTCCAACGATTTACTCCCCGGGTCCTCCTCTTTCTAGTATTTCCTATGGTATCCTTCCTTATCCCCACAAACATATGCCCTTATCCCAAATTCAAGACTCCTCCTTACTTTCTGATGAATAATCCATCTACTATAATTTAAGGTTTCGTTCAATTACCTCAAGAAATCGTTCGCTCCCTCCTCCATCGAGTCTGGGGTTAAATCCTTTTCAAGTCTCTACTCACAAAGGGAGAGGAATAAAATATTTATTTTCAAAATCTCAGTCTCGAGCAACCATTGATGTGGCAGTTGGATGCCAACTCTCTATTTTTGGGGCACTTAGATCATTTCCAACCCAAGAAGGTTATCCCAAATGAAAGTGTTCTCTCTAAATTATAGGGGGCTGGTGAGATGTTGGAAATGTTACAAAAATGTTGGTCTTTCTTTGGATCAGATGCATCTAGTCGCTCGAGAGGACTGGCTATGGGATGGAACACAAAAACCATCAAGCTTGAAAACTCTTAGGGTTTCCTAGGGGGTCAAGGAATGAATGTCTTTGTTGAATATTTTGGGAGATCTTTTACAATCATAAATATTTATGGTCCCACCCAAGAACATCCTCAGTTTTGGAGTGCTCTCTTGGAAAAATATTTTCTGAAATCCCCCTCTCTCATTTTGGGAGGACATCTAAATTTTTCTTTAGGGGCGGCTGAATCCTAGGGACTAAGGTCACATGTGGATTCTCTCTTTGATTTATTTGTTCATAAGTTAGATTAAGCAGGGATAAATGATATTTCTCCTATTAAGCTTGGCCCTTCTTGGAGAAACAAGAGACTGGGAGATGATTATATCACAAAGAGACTGGATCATTTTCTGATTTCTAGCCAGCTGGTGGAATAACCTTTTATTTTCAGACAATGGATTGGTACAAGGGGGGAGTCAGATCATTTCCCAATCTTCCTAGAAATAGTAGGAGCTTCTAGAAAACCGACGAGCCCCTTAAAGTTCAATTCTTATTGGATAAAAGAGGAGAGCTTCCAAAATCTAGTGAAGCAAGTTTGGTCACCCATTAGTCATTCAGAAAGAGAATTTGTTCAATTCACTAGAAATTTAAAAGAATTAAAAATAACAACAAAAGTATGGGAAAAAAGGAGAAAGCAACAGAAAGAACAACACTTAATCCACACAAAAGTTGCTCTACAATCCCTATATGATTCGATCAAAGGAGTATTTTCCAATCAATTACAAAAAGAGACTATATTATCCTTGGAGAAAAACAGAAGAGAGTTACTACAAGCTAGAGAAGAAAAATGGACACCAAAAAGCCTGGAACTTTTGTTGCACAGTGGTGACGAGAATACAAAATGTTTCCAAGCATATGCAAAAGGTAGGAAAATGACAAATACTATCTGGGGTATAAAAGACCAATCTGAAATTTTTTTATATTCTTTTGAAGACATGGCAAGGTTGGGTTCATCCCACTTCAAATCCTTGTACTCGATAGATAGAAGAGTTTACATTGTTGTTGTCCTACAGATGGCATTGTTGTTCCCATGTTTTGTTGAAGAGGAGGAAAATGACTAACTCATGGCATAGGTATCTGAAGTAGAACTAAAAGAAGTGCTACTGAGTTTTAAAAAGGATAAATTCTCAGGTCCAGATGGGTGTTCTATTCACTTTTTTGTAGTTTTTTTTGAACTCTTAAGCTCGGACCTCCTCAAAGTCACTGAAGAATCAAGGGTAAATTATTTTATCCATCCTACTTTTAATGCTACCTTTATCGCTTTATGTAATATACCAGATATAAAAAGTATGTAGAACAGAAATAAAATGCTAGAAATGGCAGATTAACAACAATATAACTAGAACTATCACCACAATAGCACTAAAATGATATAAGAATAACAACAGAAATAGCACTTTGATTATGAAAGAAATGTTCACGGGCCTCTTCGAGGGGGAAACCTCCAGTTGAGTAGAGCTCTATTACAATAATATCCAAGCTAGGGTTCTCATACCCTCGACTCCTATTTATACTAAATATGTCTATCAAAATAAGCATCTAGAGGAAGGTCCTTCTAGAAGCGGAAGCTTCTATTAGGACTTCTTACATTTGACTTATTCTATTTTATTGAAAGGCCTTATTAATATTGACCTTTATTAC
>JASDQU010102171.1:565245-580442 GCA_032191745.1 Picea mariana | reverse complement strand
GGAACTACCAAAGATTTTTGTGGGTTGGGGCCTAAAAAATATACACATTTTCTCCACTCCCCTTGCATCTAATACATGGTGGTGACTTATATCTTCAAACACTCTCTGGTCAAAGGTGGTTTTTCAAAAATATATCAGTCCAGAATTAGTGGTGGATTGGATAAGAAGACCGTAAAAAGGACATCAAAATGGCTCCATCATGTGGAAAGATCTGGTAAAATATTTTGATGTGATTAGTCAAGGACTGGCATGGAATGTAGGCAAAGGAAACTCACTCAAACTCAGTAGGTATCCCTGGACAGGAAACAATGGACAACACTTACTCCCCCATAACCTAATAGACATCCTACATGAGAAAGTTTTGTTTCACCTAAACTAGATAGTGGATTATCAACAAACTTTGATCTAGAGTCAAGGGTGGAAATATGCACAAGCCATGAATGTGGAAGAGCACTTCACAGTTACTTGGAATTATTATATCCATGCCCTCAAAATAAGCCACATCAGAATTAATGATCAAGAGGAAAAACTTCTTTGGAAACTCAGTCCCTTTGGGGTATACTCTCCAAAAGAGGGATATTCTTTCCTGATGACTATCATCCAGCAACAAGTCCCTGATTGGTGGTGGAAGGGGATTTAAAAGTTCAAATTCCCCCTTAATTCTAGACTTTTCATGTGGTGCCTCTTAATGAAAAGGGTCCCAGCATGGGATAGGATGAAATCCAGGGGTTTGGAAGGATCGGGTTGGTTCCCTCTTTGCAAGGGGGATGAGGAATATTCTCTACATCATTTTTTGGGATGCCCTTTTTAATTCAAACTTGGAGGGATGGGTAAAAATTACAAATGGCATGGGATTTCCATTGAAGAAGCATGGAAGTTTTGGGTTCATAACCATAGGAACAAAAACATCAAGGCTCTTCCCCTTCTCATACTATGGGTAATATGGCTTGCTAGAAATGCGACCATATTCAAGGAAAAGGCCTCACTTCCCGATTTAATTGCAGCCAAAAGTTTAGCCATCCTATCACATTTCCCACAAATGAAATATATTCCTCCCCTGAGGAAATTAATGGAGGAACAAATAGATATCTCAAGAAATTGGGATTTTTTTTATGGGGCTTCCCAAGACAATGACAAACATTGTGGAGGAGGGAGAGTACTGCATCTCTCCCCAACACATTTTTATAAACTAAAGTGGGGTCTAGGCCAAGGATCAAATAATTATGCAGAACTAATGTATCTAAAACTCTTGCTCACTTTTGCTGGGGAAAAGGGGATCACAAGCCTTCATATTTTTGGTGATTTAATGGTGATCATCAACTGGCTGAGGAAAACTCAAAAGTGTCATAACATAAATCTTGCTTCTATCCTTGAAGAAGTATTTTTAATTTCAAACATATTTACAAACTTGTTAATCACCCATGTTTGTAGGGAAAGAAATGGTGCAAGAGACTCCTTATCTAAAAAGGGAACTCAAATAGCTCACATGAAATGGCACATCTTAGAACTCTCGGATGGGTAGAGCCAGGAACATTATCACAGACCCTTTATAGAACAAAGGGAACATCATGTCTTCAATGTCTAAAGTCACTTGCCACTTTCTGTATGTAGTTTGTTTATGACATATAGGGGACATGTTACAGAATATCAGTTTTTTGGAATGGGTCATTCTTGAGACACTTATGGACTACAACATATCTCTATACCCTATGGGGCAATTTTATATATATTTTTTCTCCATGTTACTAGTTCTAGATTTTTGTTTTTCTCTTCTCAAAAAGACTAGTAGAATGCTTTATATTTTTGGGAACTATACAAAACAAAACTTCTGTTACTATTGGTGACAACTAAATATCTCGGGGACTAAATGCATGTCTACACATGCATTCTTCAAAATGTAAATTTTATCTTCTTAATCAAATTTACGCTTTTTTCCTTCGGAAAAAAAAAAAAAAATTGTAAAGTTTGGATGTAATAAAAGAATCTATAGATTGTGACAATAAGAAGATGTAAATTTTATACATATTAAAATATATACTTTGATAGTAAAATTGAGGGATATAATTGATTGAAGATTATATATTTGATTTTGATAATAAGAAGATTGTAAAGTTTGGATGTAATAAAAGATATCTTTTAATGGTGAAGTTATTTGTGTATTTTTTGATTCAATTATTTTATAATTTAGTTTAAATTTGATTTAATTATATTATTCATTGATTTAAGTTTTTTGGTTAGCTAGTGTGTTTTTAGGTTAATCACTTTAACTAGACTCAATCGACAACAAACTTGGGTGAGGAGAATAACACTTTATCCCATAACCACTCTAACTAGACTCAATTGACAACTTTTTTGATAGTAAAATTGAGGAATGAAATTAATTGAAAATGTAAAATTTATACATGATATAACTACAGATTGTGATGATAATAATCCAAAACTTACTTTTCTCTTGAATACATTACTTATGTATTAATTTAATAATTAAGAGGAGAATTTTGTAATATTCTAACACTGGGTAAGGAATTGAATTACTTCAATCACTAAAATATTATACATGGTATAATCTACATATTATACATGGTATAATCTACTTATTGATAATAAGAAGATGTAAAGTTTATACATATTAAAATATATATTTGATAGTAAAATTAGGGATATAATTGATTAGATATTTGATTTTGATAATAAGAAGATGTAAAGTTTATATATATTAATATATATATATATATATATATATATATATAATAAAATTAAGGGATATAATTGATTAGATATTTGATCTACATATTGATAATAAGAAGATGTAAAGTTTATACATATTAAAATATATATTTTGATAGTAAAATTGAGGGATATAAAGCCTGCACGGGTGTAGATGGATTGGCAAGTGTCGTGTAAATGGAAGGAAATTTGTAAAATGAAGTCTCATGTTCGATTCTCACTCGAATTTACTCGTGCGCCATTCTTGCGAGAACCACAAGTTGTCCATTTCCCCAGTTTAAAAATAAAAAATAAAAAATAAAATAAGAAATATAATTGATTAGATATTTGATTTTGATAATAAGAAGATGTAAAGTTTATATATATTAAAATATATGTATACTTTGATAGTAAAATTAAGGGATATAATTGATTAGATATTTGATTTTGATAATAAGAAAATTGTAAAGTTTGGATGTAATAAAATATGTTTTTTACTGGTGAAGTTATTTATGTATTGTTTTATAAATTGATTTATTTAATTTAATAATAATTTATTTTAAATTTGATATAATTATATTATTAATTGATTTAACTATTTTAGTTAACTAGTGTGTTTTTAGGTGTGGGATTAGTCAGTGGTTGGGTTTTTGGTGTTTTTTATCAACTATTGTGAATTTCCAACCTTGACCACTTTATGGAACAAAACTTTATAAAACTAGAAAAATAATGGGGTTAACAAAATTTGACTACTAATTCATTTAATTATTTGAACAATAATTTATAATAAAAATAGTTTTATAAAAAAAAAATTCAAATTTGTAAGCTTTTAATCAGTGTAAATTATTTTAGTAAAATGGTAAAAATGTATGGTTTTAATAATTAGTTTTGTAATTTAAATGTGTTAAATTTAGATAATTAATTTTGTAATTTTCATAATAATATAAAATTATATATGTGTGTGTGTAATATTGATTGAAGATTATATATTTGATTTTGATAATAAAAAGATTGTAAAATTTGGATGTAATAAAATATTTTGTCATTGTATCTGCAATGATAGTTCATACAATTGTTGTTCATAATGGGAGGGAACATTTATCCATTTATGTAACAGATTATATGGTGAAGTTATTTGTGTATTTTTTTTATTCAATTATTTTGTAAATTGATTTATTTAATTTAATAATAAAAAATTATTTTAAATTTGATTTAATTATATTATTAATTGATTTAAATGTTTTGGTTAGTTAGTTTGGGTGTTTCCTTCCCATGAATTTCCAACTTTGATAACCTTATATAATAAATTAGCCAACTTTTTATCTTTGTAAATTATTTTAATAAAATGATATAAATGTATGGTTTAAATAATTAGTTTTGTAATTTAAATGTGTTAAATTTAAATAATTTATTTTGTATTTTCATAATAATATAAAAAATGGATAAAGAGGATAACACTTAATCCCACAACCACTCTAACTAGAATCAATTGACAACTTCTACAATAACATATTTTATTTGTATCAAAGTTTGAATTTAATTCCCCAAAATATTAATATCACTCAAATTAGTATCTTCACCACTTATTCTATAGGTCCAATTCAATATTTAAAAACAATGTTTCCTTGCACAATGTGATAATTCTCCATAATTAAATTAATAATAACTTTAAACTTATATTTATAAACATGTTAATAGATTTATGCACTACTTAATTATTTTTTATGAAAAAATTAACATAATTTTCAATATTTAAACTAATCATAACCTTTACTAATAAATTTGTACATTACTTAATTATTTTTCATGAAAAATGATTAAAAAAAAATTATAAACATTTGTTTTCTCCAAATTGAACTAAAACTTAATGGTAATTGTTCCATTCTCAACTATCTAACTATGTGTATATCATTGTTTAGCCTAAACAAACTAATAAATATGTACAGTACTTAATAATTTTTTATGAAAATCTTAAAAGAATTTTATAAACAAGCTAATAAATTTTTACATTAGTTAATCATTTTTCATGAAAATCTTAAAAAAAATTTATAAACATTTGTTTCCTCAAAATTGAAAAACTATCAATGATAATTGTTCCATTACTAGCTATATGTATGTCAATGTTTTGTGAATAATCCTATAAGAAAATTTCACTTGAATATTTTTTCTAGAATTATAGAAAAATTTCTTTCTAAATTTTCATTATTTTGTGAATAATTCTATAAGAGAATTTCACTTGAATATTCTTTCTAGAATTTTATTAAAAATTCTTTCTAAAATTTCAATTAATTATCTTTAAAAACACTTTTAAAAAATAAATATTTTTCTACATGAAAGAATTTTGCTTCAACTATATATTATAAAACGAATAATACTATTTTAATTCATTATATATAATAATAAAGTCAATTAAACATTTCTCTAATAAATTATAGAAAAATATTTACTTGTCCTCCAAACTCAACCACAAGAATCTTCTTCTACCCTCAACCATAAAAATCACTTGTAAACTAAATTTCTATCGCAAGAAAATTATAATCCCATAGAAACACTAAATATCGAGCTCATAAATCATGGAAAAAATCATTAAACGTACAAAAGAATCTTCTTCTACCCTCAACCCTAAAAATCACTTGTAAACTAAATTTCTATCAAAAGAAAATTATAATCTCATAGAAACACTAAATATCGAGCTCATAAATCATGGAGAAAATCATTAAACGTACAAATTGGCTTATTAGTCACAGTTGTTGAAGGCTGGGTACTCTAGTGATGACAAAATAGACAAATATGGATTCAAATAGACAAAATGGCACAAACTATACAGAAATAAAGTACTTTTTGCAAAGACTCAATGCCATAGCTTCCAGTTCCACGTGGCACAAAAATACACTTTAAATAATGTGCCTTCCATGAATCAACCACCATCAATCTAGTGGAAAAAAATATACTTTAAATAACATGCCTTCCATGAATCAACCATCATTTTATTTCACATTGACGGCTGAAGCATAGCATTGTAAAACCTTAAAATGGCAGATGCATAATCTCTAAGTCAAAACCAGAGTTTATGCAACATGAAATGAAATCCACCATAAATAATCTCAAGATGGTGGTGTCAACAAATATTCCAACGTGTGACATTCCTTAATAGGTTTATGCAACATGTAATGAAATGGCTAACAAAAAGAAAAAAGAATGGAAAAATATATATTATAAAATGCATAATATCTAAGTCAAAACCAGAGTTTACTTGAAATGAAATAATCTCATAAATAATCTCAAGATGGTGGTGTCAACAAATATTCCAACGTGTAACATTACTTAATAGGTTTATGCAACATGTAATGAAATGGCTAACAAAAAAAATAAAGAATGAAAAAATATATATTATAAAACCACCCACTAGTTTTACTTAACAAAAATAAAATAAATAAATAAAAATAAATCACTAATATAAAAAAAATGAAAAAATATATATTATAAAACTACCTATTAGTTTTATAAAAACAAATTAAATAAATAAAAATAATTGATTAATATAATAACTTTTTATTTCTAATTATCTCATATGATTGCTTGGTACTTATTTTTTTTTTCACATGCTCTATATATCTCTTGCACATGTTTTATATATGTTTCAATGCAATATGTTAGAATAGAATTAGAAATGAACAAAATAACATAGTCTAGCTTAAATAAGTACTCACAAATGCACTTGAAAGATAATAAAAATTTAAATTAAGTAAGAGTTCATGTATATATAATGTTGGTGCTTAAAAGTAGAGATAAAAAAAAACTTTAAAAAGTTTAGTAATCATTAAAAATGAATGGCCTCAAATGTTGGATACATAGACAAATGGGTCAACACTTTGTGAAACTTGACCATTTCAAAAGGCATGCAAAGCGACACCATACTAAAATTATGCATAACCTGCTATAATGCTAGAGTTATCTTGTAAACATAATTTAACATTCCCATAAAAAATAAGGATTTTCCAAGTGATAAATGACACAGTAAATTGGAAAAGTTAACCTGGAATTATAGATGAAACAAAATCCTTAATAGGGAAATTACAGAAGCTAGTCATAAGAAGTGTCAGGAAATCCAAGTTCAAAAAAGCATGAACTAGGAACTCCTACCAGATCTAGCTACAAAAAGTCCTAAAAAATACTGTGGGAGATGTTGGAAATATTAATTACAAGTTGTGAGTGTTAAGATTACGCTAACTCTGTCTGTCACGGGAAAGGAGAGACGTTACTCAGTCAGACACGGAAAGTAGGAGTGTTATTAATGAGCCGGTCTTTTATCTTTCTCGAGCCTTGTAAATGAGATAGAGTCAATCATATTTAATTCTTGTCTTAAATGGTAATTCGGTTAGCTTCTACAGGAAGTCTTTGTCTTCATATTTATATGTCTGAGTCCATAAGTAGTTGATACACAAAGGAGAGTGTGTTAGTTGATAGTTAGAAGCAGTAGTAGCTGTGAAGTGAGTATGAAAATTCTGAGAGCACAAGCTTTGTTTTGTAAGTTTGCAGAAGTTATTGGAGCCGAAGCTCTACATAGTATTGTGTTTTGTATTAAGCACACAACATCTAGTTGTTAATATATATCAAGTATTTTGTGTGTTGACATATTCGTGAATATTTCTGAGTTTTTGCTATGTTTGTGAGCTTATGTGATGAGAGTAGCATAGTGTCAAGAAATCGTTTATTAAGATTTATCATCAAAGCACAGTCTGGAAACTGTGTGGTAAGTATTGAGAGTTCAGCGATGAAGAATTTCATTACGCGGTCTTTGAAACTATGTTGCGCAGAGTTTATTTGCGCCCTGTAGATCCAAGATCTGGTATCAGATCAGGTTTATCGGAGCAGGTTTATCAGAGTAAGTTTCAATAGAAGTTTCAAGAGCAACAACTCTGTTGTAATGTGAAATCATGACTTCTACTTCAAATATGCAACCTCCCACTTTTACAAGAAAAAATTATGAGTTATGGTCCTTGACCATGAAGGCATTATTTCGAGGTCAAGATGTTTGGGAGATAGTCGAAAATGGCTATGTGGAACCAACAGATCAGAGAACGTACAATGCCCCCACACAAGCTTAGAAGGATGCTTTGAAAGATCAAAGGAGGAAGGATGGAAAGGAAATTTTTTACATACATCAAGCCATGCATGAAAGCATGTACTCCCAATATTTACATCAACAAAGCAAGTCAAGGAAGCATGGGACATATTACAAATTATTATCAAGGTATGGACAAAGTCAAGACTTCAAAATTACAAATTCTTAGAAGAGATTTTGAAACTCTGGCAATGAAGCACTTAGTTTCAGTAGATTCCTTTTACACCCATGTTATTGGCCTGATAAATCAGATTAAGTCTCATGGAGAAACCATAGAGGATAAAAAGGTTGTTGAGAAAGTACTTAGGAGTCTTCCTCCTAAATTTGAAATTCTTGTTGTGACTTTAGAAGAGAACAAAGATCTGACTCAGTTTAGTCTAGATGAGTTGCAAGCCTCCCTCATTAATCATGAACATGGATTAAATAAATCAAATATGTCATTAGAAAATGCATTTTCAGCGCAATCATCTATAATCCATGGAAGAGGAAGGGGGAGAGAAAAATCGAGAGGCAGATGAAGAAGTTTTGTTAGAGGTGGACACAGCAACAGTCCTGCAAATACTGGTGGTAGAGGTAAAAATCAAAACACCAATCAGTCAAGAGGTCAGAGATTTGATAAATCAAAGATTCAGTGCCATTACTGCAAAAAGTATGGACATTATGCATATGAGTGCAGGAAGAGACAGTATAATCAGAACAAGCAAGGACAAGATCAGTCAAACAACACAAATACTCCCTCCAGTCCTATGTTTATGGCGTGTGTTGAAGCAGTGGTTATAATTTCCCTAGTTGAATGCAATGTTTCTCAAGAAAGTCCATGTGACATATGGTATCTAGATTTAGTTTGTAGTAATCACATGCTAAGAAACTTAGAATTGTTTTCTAGTTTGGATAAGTCAGTTCAAACTAAAGTTACACTTGGAACCAACATCCAAGTCACTGTCTTAGGTAAAGACAGTATTAACATTCTAACTAAGCAGGGGGAGAAAAAAGTTACGTTTGATGTATATTATGTTTCTGGCCTAAAACATAATTTGATGAGCACATGACAATTTTTATAGAAAGGGTATAGAATCTACATGGAATATAATCACTGTGTGATTTTGGAAAGATATCCAAGCAACTAGCTTATTGCAAAAATTTAGATGACAAGCAACATAATGTTTCCATTAACAATAAATCCAACCATGAAGAGAAAAACAACACAAGATGTCTATGAAGAAAAATATGTGCATTCTGACATTGCATTCAAAGAAGAAAGTGAAGAAGTATGTGCGCGATGTTCTAAATAAGGAAAAGGTAGTGCACATAGTTTTAAAGAAAAAGAAGACAATGTTGCAGAGATGCAAGAAACATTCCAATCTGAAGTGCAGGATGAATCATGGTTGTGGTATTTCAGATTTGGACATTTAAACTTTGAAGGTATGAAGTTGCTACATACAGAGGATATGGTGAAAGGTTTTCCATTAATTGAAAAACCAGAAAGAATATGTGAAGATTGTATCTTTGGAAAGCAACATAGAGAGTCATTTCTAGTTGGCAAGCCATAGAGAGCAAAAGCTCCACTGGAAATTGCACATTCAGATATTTGTGGACCAATGCAAACATCATCTATAGGAGGAAACACCTATTTTCTTACATTTATTGATTATTTCTCAAGAAAAACATGGATTTACTTTCTAAAACATAAATCTGACGCATTTGGTTGTTTTCAGCAATTCAAGCTACTTGTAGAGAAGCAAAGTGGCTATTACATCAAGGTTGTAAGAACTGACAGAGGAGGTGAATATGTTTCAAGATAATTTTAGAACTTTTGTAAATTTCATGGCATTTACAAGCAATTCATTGTGCAGTATACACCACAGCAGAATGGTGTCGAAGAGAGAAAGAATCGAACCATCATGGAAATGGTGCGCAATATGTTGGCAGCCAAACATTTTTCAAATGAGTATTGGGATGAGGTAGTAGCAACTACAATATACATCATGAACAGGTGTTCGAAAAAGTGTGTAAAAAACAAAGTTCATCAAGAAGCTTGGACAATTATGAATCATAATGTTTCACACTTAAATTTTTTTGGCTGTGTCGCATACGCACATGTTCCAGATGAGATGAGAAAGAAGCTAGATAACAAAGGACAGAAATGTATATTTGTTGGATACTCTGAAGATACAAAAGCATACGAACTCTATGATCCTATTGCAAGAAAAGTTATAATCATCTGCGACGTTCAATTTGTGCATAATGAAGCATTGGATGGAAGCATAGAAAGGACAGTTAAAGCGCTTGATGTTATCGGGCAAGATGACATAGAGGATGAAGTGGTTCAAACACCAATTGTAATTCGGTGTGTAGTTCCTTCCACTCCTAAAACTACGACACAAATCCCAACACAAACTACTCCAGTGAGATCTGCAAGTGCGTAGTCCACACCTAGAGCGCAACAAACTCCGACAAGCAATCCATGTAGTTATACATCTCCAGATCCAACATTAGCAATTTTTTTACCAAGAAAGACAAGAAGTCTGTACGACATCTATAATGTTGACACAACAAATTTAATTTCAGTGTTTTCTCTGTTTTCACAAATAAATGGTCCATTCACTTTTGAATAAAATGTCAAGGATGATGTATGGGCACAAGCCATGGATGAATAAATTAAATGCATAGAGAATAATCAGACATGTAAATTGGTAGATGTACCTGAAGACAAGGATGTGATAAGTGTCAAGTGGGTTTATAAAACCAAGCAAGATGTGGATGGAAATGTGCAGAAGCACAAGGCAAGGCTAGTTGCAAGAGGTTTTACACGACAACCTAGAATAGATTTCAATGAAACAAATGTACTAGTTGCGTGCATGGACATAGTCATAATTGTGTTGGCCATTGTTGCACATAATAAATGGTTTGTTTATCAAATGGATTTAAATTCAACGTTTTTAAATGGACATTTGGAAGAATAAGTATATGTGGAACAACCGCAAGGCTATGAGATTCCAGGACAAGAAAACAAAGTATACATATTGAATAAGGCATTGTATGGATTAAAAAAAGCTCCCAAAGCCTGGTACAGTCACATAGATTCCTATCTCACTTAGAATGGATTTCAACGAAGTGAATGTGAGTCAAAACTCTACACCAAAGAAAATCAACAAGGTAATATGTTAATTGTTTTCTTATATGTAGATTATTTGGTTTTTACAGGTGATTTTGGCATAGAAGAATTTAAGTCAGTCATGAAGGATGAGTTTGAAATCATTGATTTGGGGATTATGAGATATTTTATGGGAATTGAAGTTCACCAGTCCAAAGATGGTATATTTGTTTCAAAATCTAAATATGCACATGGAATTTTGAAAAGATTCAACTTGATAAATTCCAAAGCAGCCCCAACACTTGTCATAACAAGATTGAAGTTAAGCAAGGAAGATGAAGGATCTAAAGTGGATCCCAAACTGTTTAAAAGGATGGTAGGAAGTCTTATGTATCTGACATCAACAAGGGTTGATATTATGTATGGAGTGAGTTTGATTTCAAGGTTCATGGAAACTCCAAAATAATCCTACTGGAAGGCAGGAAAAAGAATTATGAGATATGTGAATGGAACAAAAGATTTTGGCATTAAGTATTCTACTTCAGAAGATTTCAGACTTATTGGATACACTGACAGTGATTGTGAAGGCAACATAGATGACAAGAAAAGTACCTTTGGGTCATGTGCATCAAGGAAACAACCCATTGTGACTCTTTCTTTAGCAAAAGCTGAGTACATCCCAACTACAACCACATCTTGTTAAGCTATTTGGATGAGAAGAATGTTAAAAGATTTACTGCAAAAACAACATGAACGAACTACAATGTTTTGTGACAAAAACTACGCCATAAAGTTATCCAAGAATCATGTGTTTCACAAGAAAACCAAGCACATTGATACAATGTATCATTTTATCAGAGAATTGGTGAATATCACATACATTTTCTTAGAGTTTTGTAGGTCTAAAGAAAAAATTGCAAATATTTTCACAAAATCTTTGGCAAGAGATGCATTTCAGAAACTACGCAGTTGTCTAGGAGTCAGCGTAGTAGCATATATATGACAATTAATGTCAATCTAAGTTTTGATGTAAATTTTGTGTTTTGTAATCCCACCTACTTATAATTAAAGGGGAGTGTTGGAAATATTAATTACAGGTTGTAAGTGTTAAGATTATGCTAACTTTGTCTGTCACGGGAAAGCAAAGACATTACTCAGTCAAACACTATAAGAAGGAGTGTTAGTAGGAGCATTATTAATGAGCATTATTTAATTGTTATCTTAAATGTTAAGTCGATTAGCTTTTACAGGAAGTCTTTGTCTTCATATTTATATGTCTGAGTCCGTAGGTAGTCGATACAGAGAGGAAAGTGTGTTAGTTGATCGTTAGAACTAGCAACAACTGTGAAGAGAGTCTGAGAATTCTGAGAGCACAAGCTCTGTTTTGTAACTTTGCAGAAGTTGTTGGAGCCTAAGATTTGCACAATATTGTATTTTGTATTAAGCACACAACATCTAGTTGTTAATATATATCAAGTATTTAGTGTGTTGACATATTCATGAATATTTTTGAGTTTTTGTTGTGTTTGTGAGATTATGTGCTGAGAGTAGCACAGTGTCAAGAAATCTTTTATTAACCACTATCATCACAGTCTAGGTCTGAAAACTGTGCTAGAAGTCCTAAGAGTTCATTGACAAAGAATTTCATGGCGCAGTCTTTGCAACTGCGTTGCACAGAGTTTATTTGTGCGATGTAGATCCAAGAGAAGATACCCAAAACCCCAAGATAAAAAAATAATAATAAAATAAAAACTAGAAAAATAAAAAATAAAACCATCAAATATAAAGATCCATAAACCCATTTGAAAACCCTAAAAACCCAGGGAGGCTTAAAGATTTTCTCAAAAAAAACATGTAATAGAGCCGTGCAAAGAATATGATCTAAATCTGTTCATAATTTTTCTTTTTGAGTTGAACCAAGAAGAAACCATAAACACATGATTTACATAAACAACAAATACATAAATACATACACAAAAAGCAAGAATTTGAACATTTTAAAACCATCAAGAAAAAATCAACATTAACACATGGAGAGGAGTAAAGAAATACCAATTTAATTTGCATAAGCTGGACATATGAGATGGAGAGTGGTAGCATGGACATTTGGGGAGGCACTACCCATTCTAAGAGCGTCTTTGGGTTAAAACCATCTTGGTTTAACCCAAATTTCAACCCACTACAACTACTAAGCATCACCACACCAACTCTACGAAGGGTTCAGAAGCGTAACTTATCACTGCAATTTTCTACTAAAGAGAATGAAGTCGATTCAAATCATTGGAAAAGACGGTTTAGATAAAGAAAATAAATTGATTTATCTTTGTGCTAACCTTTAATCGTATCCTTGCATATGAAAGCATTGCCAGCTCCTTATGAATCGCACCAATGTACATAAGGCATATAGAAACGGGCATAGCATGGGAAAGATATCAAAGAAATATCAACAACTGGAATCATGTTGGTGTGTTTGTTAAGCTTATGTAATTATTTTTAGTTATGTCGATAGGCATCTTCTTATTGGAATTGATGGTTTAATCAATCTTTTAATTACAATTTCCAATTTTGTGGTCAATAATTAAAGATGCCAACATATTTTTCTTCTTACACTCAAATCATAGTTATCCTGACATTTCTAAATGCATAAATTAACATGTTTACTTTTTCACATTTATTTTTTAAAATTAAGAAATTACTAAATTGAATTATCAATTGTCACAAGCATAATTTAACAAATCCAAGAAAAATTACTTTAGTTTTAACATTTACAAGACTTGGTATGGAGAATGGAATGGACATGGAGGGGAGCGCAATAGTTTGTCATTTACTTTTTTATTTTTAACAATTTAATTTTTATTGTGTACCATATCTCCCAGGAGTGGGCAGACGAATGTAAAGCTTTCACGTGGTGATGGAGAATCTAAAGTGTGGTAATGGAGAATGCAAGGCGTACCATTTGTCATTCACTTTTAATTTTTTAACAATTTATTTTTTACTCCTACCCGATCAGAGTTGTGGTAATGGAGAATGCAAGGCGTCTCGTTTGTCATTTACTATTTAATTTTTAACAATTTCTTTTGTATTGTGTAATATATCTCCCTTACTGTACAATTTCTTTTTTACTGTGTAAGATATCTCCCTGACTGTGTACCATATCTCCCATACAATTGCGGACGTTTATGAAAGTAAATCTTGCACTTGGTAATGGAGAATGCAAGGTGTCCTAAAATGACATGGAAGGTGAAATACATTAATGAATATAGATCTGTAACCTTCTGGTGTTCCCTCATAGTAAATGTATTGTTATCACAGGTCATCCACATGCTTCCTGCAACTCCCAATATCAGTCCAGAGTCCGTCGGGCATTCAGGCATGATAATTTTTATTTTTATATATGTTTTCTCATGATGTAGATATTATTACAGTGGTTTTGCAGGAATAAAAAAATACATTATTACAGGAATAATTTTGCAAGAATATGTCCAGAGTGTGTTGGGAATTTAGGCATGATAATTTTTATTTTTATATATGTTTTCGATATTATTACATGGTTTTGCAGGAATAAAAATTTACATTATTACAAGAATAATTTTGCAGGAATATTAACAACATTGCATTTGCAGGAATAACTGTATTTTGAAATAGCAATATTGTACTCACCAAAGATTTGTATATTGGTCACTAAGCTTCTTACAATGAACATGCTGAGAGACTCGTTAAGGAAGTGAAGGATATGTTTGATTCAATTTTGATGGGAGATGGACCAGAATTAATGAGTCCATATAAATACGACACCAAATGGGTGACAGCGATGGGTCTTCTCGCCCTCAAATCCCACAAACAATTGATTGGATTTTGCTAAATCAACTGCAAGATGGTTCATGGGGATCACATTCACATCTTTCACTGTTTCATTGACTTGTCAACACTATTTGAATTTCCAGACTTCAATTCCAGTTTCATTTTACTGTTATTTTGTCTTAGATATGTTCTTTGAAGCTCCAAAAACCCTAATCCTTTTATTTCAACAATTTATGATTAGTGTCAAGGGACACAGAGGTTTTTCTACCTTTCATTCCAACTACTACATCCTGCTGAAACCAAATTAGATACCAGGTATGTATGGATCTCTTAGTATTGTTGTTTGGAATTGGTGTGTTCCTCTGCAGTTACCGTACCAGAAGGGGGCGACACTGTGTCTGCGCATGATGCCAGAGGACACTTGTTATTATCATTGTCATCAAATTCGTCCATTGGTATGGGCAACATTGA
>JASDQU010102171.1:539964-550781 GCA_032191745.1 Picea mariana | reverse complement strand
GATGGTTGAGATCTCCCCATGAATATCTAAATCACAAACCCACTTTGGGTTAAGTTTCCTAAGTCAACTTATGTCTCCAATTCACCCCTTTGAATTAATAATCACTTTTAGGTCAAAAGTGACTAAATTTCACTTTAACCAAAGTCAAAGTGAAATTAGACAAAAGTACAAGGTACAAAGTGTAATGTCCTTTCCTCATGTGCTAAGGAGGTCATAAGCACATGGGGAACACCTCCCAAGGTACAAAACTCAACACATAACATCAGCCCAATTAATGCATTAAGGCTATGTTCAACCTAGGCTATCTACTAAGACTATGTTTGACCTAGACTATTTAATAAGGCTATGTATTAATACTTTATTAATGTATTACTACTTTATTAATGTTTTAATGTATTAATACTTTAGCAATGTATCAATTAATAATGTATTAATGTATTAATTAATTAATACTTTACAATATCCATTAATGTATTAATGTCATCCGTAGTGATGGTCATGGCTAGCCATGATCTTCTACATACAACAATTGTCAAACATGGTTAATCATTATGAACCATTATCAACCAAGGTCAACCATAGTGAAGTTCTAGGGAAGTTAAAAATGGTCATGGTCAACAAAATTTAACATTGATCATGGTCAACCATAGAGAACCATGGCCATTGTCAATTCATGTATTAATACTTCAATAATGTATTATTAATGCATCATCCCAATTAATAACATAGTAATGTTGCAATGTGATGAATATAGTAACATCACAATCTGAAAAACATAGTAACGTCCCATTGCGTCGAACATAGCCTTATCATTCCAATTTGACGAACATAGCCCCACCATCTCAATGTGATCAACATGCCTTATCATCACACTATGACGAATATAGCCTTGTTGTTGCAATGTCATGAACATAGCCTTGTCATCACAATGTGTCACAAATATCCTATCCTCGTAATGTGATATAAATATCATGTCATCATAATGTGATGAACATAGCCTTGTTGTCACAATGTGTTGAACATAGCCTTGTCTTTTCAATGTGATGAACATAGCCTTGTCGTTGCAATGTGATAAACATTGCCTTATCATTGCACCATGGCAAATAAATCCTAATTATCACATTGTGAAGAACATATCCATATCATCGCACTTTGAATAACATAGCCTTATCTTCGCACTATGACGAAATATCCTGCAATGTGATGAACATAGCGTCGTCATCCAAATGTGATGGAAAAATCAGGTCCTTGCAATGCGATGCAAATATCCTATCATCACAATGTGATGAACATAGCCTTATTGTCGCTCTATGTCGAACATAGCCTTTTCGTTGCTATGTTTTGAACATACTCTTGTCATTGAAATGTCACAATCATAGGCTTATCGTTTTAATATGACAAACATAGCCTTGTCATCACAATTTGACGAAGATAGCCTTCTTGTCTCTATGTGATGAACATATCCTTGTCTTGGAAATGTGATGAACATACCCTCGTCCTCGCAATGTGATGAAACTTTCATGTCGTTATAATGTGATGAAAATATCATGTTTTCACAATGTGATGAAAATATCCTATCTTTGCAATGTGAGGACCATAGCCTTATCATTGCTATGTGAAGAACATAGCCTTGTCTTCACATTGTGATGAACATGGCCTCCTTGTTACAATGTGACTCAAATATCATTCCATCACAATGTGACGCAAATATCTTGTCATAGCAATATGATGCAAATATCATGTCGTCGCAATCTGACGAAAATATCATGTCGTTGCTATACGACGACCATAGCCTTGTCGACACAATGTGACAAACATATCCATGTTGTCGCATTATGATGAATATATCCCCCTCATCACAATGTGAATCAAATATCTTGTCGTCACGATATGATGCAGATATCATGTCATCGCAATGTCATGCAAACATCTTGTCATTGCAGTGTGGCGAGCATAGCCTCATGACGACAAGGTTATGACCTCATTTAATTTAGATAAGGCCATTATACATTTATGTAAATTAATACTTTCATTTAGACATTGCATTAATGTAATAATGCATTATCAATGTATTAATACTTCAATAATGTATTACTACTTTATTAATGTTTTAATACTTTAGCAATGTATTAATGTATTAATTAATTAATACATTATAATATACATTAATGTATTAATGTCATCAATAGTCATGATAATGGCTAGCCATGATCTTCTACATACAACAATTTTCAAACATGACTAACCATTATCAACCATGCTCAAGTAAGGTCAACCATAATGAAGGTCATGCATATTGAAGTTGTAGGGAATTTAACAATGGTCATGCTCAACCATAGTTAACAATGGCCATGGTCAACCAAAGTTAACCATGGTCATGGTCAACCATAATCAATCGTGGCCACTTTCAATTAATGTATTAATACCTTAGTAATGTATTAATAATTCATTACTACTTTAATAATGTATTTATTAAAGTGTTAATAGTTTAATAATGTATTTATTAAAGTATTAATAGTTTAATAATGTATTTATTAACATATTATTACTTTATTAATGTATTAAAACTTTAATAATGTATTAATACTTTATGTGACGAACATATCCTTGTCGTCGCATTGTGACGAACATATCCCCCTCGTCATAATGTGAAGCAAATATCTTGTCATCGCATTGTGACGAACATATCCCCCTCGTCATAATGTGAAGCAAATATCTTGTCGTCACAATATGACACAAATTTCATGTCATCGCAATGTCACACAAATATCTTGTTATCACAATGTGACGAACATAGCCTTGTGATGACAATCATATGACCTCATTTAACTTAGACAAGGCCAATATACATTTATGTAAATTAATACTTTAATTTAGACATTACATTAATGTAATAATGCATTATTAATGTATTAATACTTTAATAATGTATTGCTGCTTTATTAATGTTTTATTGTATTAATACTTTAGCAATGTATAAATTAATAATGTAATTAATGTATTAATTAATTAATACATTATAGTAGATATTAATGTATTAATGTCATTGGTAGTCATGATCATGGCTAGCCATGATCTTTTATAGACAACACTTGTCAAACATGACTAACCATTGTCAACCATGCTCAACTAAGGTCAACCATAATGAAGGTCATGCTACTTTATTAATGTATTAATACTTTAACAATGTATTAATATATTAATTAATTAATAAAATGCATTATTAATATATAAGTTCTTTAATATGTTACATTATACATTAACATATTAATACTTTATTTTATACATCATAGTAATGTAATAATAAAGCGTTATGTATTAATATTTTAATAATTCTTTACTAAATACATTAAGTTTAATGTATTACTACTTTGTTAATATATTATTAATGTTGTCTTTTATTAGTGTATTAATACTTTTGCAATATCTAAATTAATAATGTATTAATTAATTAATATATTTAATAATGTATTAATGTATTTATTAATTAATATATTACATTATTAATATATCAATCAATTAATTCATTATCAATGTATCAATCAATTAATAATCAATTAATAAGTTACATTACACAAATGTAAATTTATACTTTAATTTATACATTAATAAACCATTAATTTTTATACATTAATATATTAATATAAGATATTAATGTATTACATTAAAATTATATATTAGAGTAAAGTAATAATTAATAAAAACATTAATGGTCATCCCCAAGATAGGAAAGGTGAAAAATGGTGCCTATTTGCCTATATCAACCATTTTTATAAAGTGTTTGTATTTTGAATTTTTAATTGCATTTTTGGAAACTTTAATATATTAATGTTTTATTAATGTATTTATTAATATTATTTTTAATGTATAGATGCTTTATTAATCTATTAAATTAATAATATTTTAATACTTTATTAATTTTTTTATAATTTATAAATGTATTTATTATTTAACTAATTCTTTAATTATTAATGTAAAAATGTATTATTATTATTATTAATGTATTTCTTCATTAATATAATAATGTAGTAGTTTAATGTTTGTTTTTATGTAATAATGTTTTTATATTTTGTTAGTTTACTAATATTTTAATTTATTTATATTTTAACTATCTTTTAATATATAATGTAGTAATCTATAAATTAATCAATACAATATATTAATAAGGTATTTATTAATCAATATGTTATATTTATACATTACATTTATACATTAATGTATTGATAGTAACTTTATAAAATGTATCCATCATTACTTTATACATAATATTAACATAATAATGTATTTTTCTATTACCATTAATACTTTAACATAATAATTTATATTTTTATTATTATATTAATTAATTCATCATTTATATAGTTATTAATTGATACTTTATTACATTAGTATATTTATGTAATATTATACCATGATCAATATATTTATATATTATTAATGTATTATTACTTTATTAATATATTACTTTATTATTAATATAAATATATCCATCATATCTTTATACATAATATTATATTTATAAAATGTATCCATCATTACTTTATACATAATATTAACATAATAATGTATTTTTCTATTACCATTAATACTTTAACATAATAATTTATATTTTTATTATTATATTAATTAATTCATCATTTATATATTTATTAATTGATACTTTATTATATTAGTACATTTATGTAATATTATATCATGATCAATATATTTATATATTATTAATGTATTATTATTTTATTAATATATTACTTTATTATTAATGTAAATATATATTTATACTTTAGTCATATGTTACATTATTGCTTTGTTTTTTTAATGTTTAGTTTTATTTTATTATTATCACATGGTTATTTTATTATTATTATTTAGTTTATTATTTATTCATGCTTACTTTATTATTATTATTTAGTTTATTATTTTGTTATATAGTATTTTATTTCTTATTAATTAAGTGAGGAATCAATTCTCATCATTTATCTATTCCATTCCATGAGAAGAAAACAAGAATCTCACAAAGACATTAAATATTGCATGCAATCAATCGTTGGAAAGAGAGTATAATTCTCTTGTCAATACCTCAAACAAGACAATTCTGTCAATAACCTAAAGAATATAATAAATAGGCAAACAAAAATTCCAATGACCTCCTAAAATGATACTATATCCACATTAATGGATCGTGCCCAAATTCACACCAATGGTCTGTGCCCTATTCTCAACCACAGTCTAGCAGGGTAATCTTCCACAGATCTTGGCATCATATTTACAAAGTATTGGAAGCTTGACATTGGAGCACCGGATGAATCACAAAACTGTTCGGATTTGGTGACAACGAATTCCTCCAATGATGGATTTGGATCCTATTATTCTACGTTGGTTGCAACTAAAATAGACCAAGTTAAAATATGGATAGGGATTGCATTTAATAAACAGTTTCTTGTTAATGTATATAAATATATGTAAGCCTRTAAAGGCAAAGAGAGAGACAAAGTGAGAACTTGCTAATCTGTTGTAATCTCCATGATCTAAATAATAAGACAACCGATGCCTATGCTTGGTGRACATAGCCCAACGTTTGGGTGAACCACGTGAAATCCCTGTGTTTATAATTTGTGTGTGATTGTTAGTTATTATATGTGAATTGTGTTTTACGTATTTTCAATTCTAACAAGTGGTATCAGAGCTACTGCGTTGGAAATCCTTGAATCAARATCCATGGTGCAAGAAGGTGAATTGACTGAGCAAAGTAAACAGCAGGTCATCAATGCTCCCCAAACAATATTAGAAGCGCGCTGATGCACTCACAGAGCGCTGAAGCTCACCCATACACACTCAAGGAGCGCTAGCGCTAGTACCCATGAACCCTAAGGGAGCGTTGAACTTGGAAGCTAGCGCTCCCCCACCCATTATGAAGGAGCGTCGATCCTCTTTAAAACATTCGTATGATTTTTCAAGAAGACAAACATTCGTATGATTTTTCAAGAAGACAAATTTAAGGTATGTTTTTTTGTTTTTATGAAAGTGGAAAGGAAGGATAAAATATAGTATTATTTAAAGAAATACCTTTTATGAGAGGTGGTTCTCACGTGGATGATTAGGTATAAAGTGGATATAAAAAGATTTATGAAATATATAAAAAAATTATTATTTTAAATTTTTTGTGGTTATTCTTTAACTTTTTATTAAGTATCCACATTTAATTTTATTTATTATTTCTCTACATTTAAAAGGGTTTTATAAGCAGTGGGTATTAGGAAATTTTGTGTTAATGGTTAAGATGCAAAGTTTGAATTTTGAAGTTGAAAAGTTCAGTGGTAAAAGCAATTTTGAGTTTTGGAAGCTCAAGACGCGGGATTTACTGGTGCAATAAGGGTTGCAAAAATAATTGGCAGGGAAGTCAAAGAAACCAACAACCATGACGAATGAGGAATGGGAAGATCTAGAAGCAAAAGCTCTTAGTATCATTCGTTTATGTCTGGCGGATGATGTTTTGTTTAATATCATAGGAGAGGATACAAAATCAGGCTTATGGAGCAAGCTGGAAAGTCTATATATGACGAAGTCCTTGACGAGCAAAATCTACTTGAAAAGACAGTTGTACAATTTGCGGATGAAAAAAGGTACAAAAGTTGCTGACCATTTAAATACCTTAAATACCCTTATAGTTCAATTGACTAGTATGGAAGTTAAATTCGAAGTTGAAGATAAGGCTATTACACTATTGTGTTCGTTGCCTAAGTCTTTGGATAATCTAGTCACCTCTATTAGCTTTAGCTCAACAGATGCTTTAGATTATGACTCTATTGTGGGAGCCTTGTTGGTTGAGGAGATGAGGAGAAAATCTAGTCAAGAAACCTCAACTTCAGAGGCGATGCTGGTCAGAGGTCAAACTAAAGAGAAGAATGAGAGAAGTTTTTCTCAATCTAAGTCACGAAACAGATAAGGTAAAGAAAAATGTTGGTACTATGACAAAACAGGACATCTCAAGAAAGATTGCTGGAAGAGAAAAGAATCTAAGGAAAACTCTACGAAGGAAGCAAATTTGGTTGTAAAAAATTCAGGTATGATTGATCAAGTTTATCCGTTTCTAGTAATTTACATTATCAAGAATAATGGAAGTTAGATTCAGGTGCCTCCCACCACATGTGCTCACATAGAAATTGGTTCATTTCTTACCAATCTGTTGATGAGGGTGTAGTGTTTATGGGAAATGGTATTCCCTATAAAACTGTTGGGGTTGGCAGTATTATAATCAGGATGTTCGATGGTATTGTTAGGGAATTAACGGATGTTAGATATGTACCTGAGCTTAAATCAAATTTGATTTCATTGGGAGTGTTGGATTCTTGTGGATATAAGTATACAGGTCAAGGTGGAGCTCTCACATTGTCGAAAGGTAATTTAGTAGTGATAAAGGCAACAAAGGTTGATAAATTTTATAAGTTGGAAGGGAGTACTGAAGTAGCATCTGAAGTGACAGATGTATCTTCTTGTTTATGGCAGAAGCATCAAGATCATAAGAGCAAGAAAGAATTGCAGGTATTGGTAAGCGGTAAATCATTTCTAGACTTAAAATCTTTGTTTTTGAATTCCTGCTTGTTTTATATCTTTGCAAGTTATGATAGTGGTATAAAGGGATGTTGTGTGTGAGATCTTACTTCTCACAAGGCCATCATTGAGAGAGATATAGTATGTATGGAACAACCAAAAGGGTTGATTCAAGATCGCAACGGTAAATTTGTTTGCATGCTAGAAAATTCATTGTATGGCCTATTGGTACCCAAGCAAATATACAAGAGGTTTGAATCCTTCATATTGAGTTAGAATTTTTCAAAGGGTAGGAATGACTATACAGTCTATAGTACATTCACAGTCTTGATGTTATTTTCTGATGATATGCTCGATGCAAGCCGAATCATAGATAAAATCAGTAAGAAAATGCCTCAAGTGGACAGGACAATTCAGATGAGAGATCAAGGAGCAGCAAAACAAATTATGGGCATGGAAGTACATAGAAATGGTAATGGTAAGTTGTGGTTGGAGTTCAGTGTGAACATTGTAAAACCAGTTTTTATCCCTCTTGCTTTCCATTATAAGTTTTCTTGAAGCATAGGTCATGTCTATAAAGAAGAAAATGTTATGTCTCGTGTAAGTTCAGTAGGAGGTATGTTGTATGTGATGAAATGGTTAAGACCAAATGTTTCACATGCTAATGATGTTGTCAGATACGTGACAGATTCAGGTGTTGCAGTGAAATGAGTGCTTCAGTGTTTGAGAAGCACAAATGTCACCTATAATGGTTACACTGAGATGGTCCGTGATAATTGTAATGTATATTTTACAGGTGTTTTGGATAGGAGGATATCTATCACTAAATATGTCTCACAACAAAGTTGTGGAAGACATGTTGGAGGTGGAGTGACCCCTCAGGAAATCCGAACTCGTGCAAGTCACACATGCGAGATCATGAAACCAGTTTTATTAGAGAAGTTGCAGTGGTGCTTGGCTTCTCTTGGCTTGCAGAAAATGTGAGGAACAAAAGGAAAGAGCAAAGTATCAGGTTAATTGTTGTCAAGGTGGAGATTGTTGGGATTTGGTAACAACGAATTCCTCCAATGATGGATTTGGATCCTATTATTCTACGTTGGTTGCAACAAAAATAGATCAAGTTAGAATATGGATAGGGATTTCATTTAATAAACTATTTTTTGTAAATGTATATAAATAAATGTAAGCCCGTAGAGGCAAAGAGAGAGACAGAGTGAGAACTTTCTAATCTGTTGTAATCTCCATGATATGAATAATAAGAAAGCCGATGCCTATGCTTGGTGGACGTAGCCCAACTTTTGCCACGTGAAATCCCTATGCTTATAATCTGTATGTGATTGTTAATTATCATATGTGAATTGTGTTTTCCGCGTTTGCAATTCTAACAAAAACAACCCTATGTTCTCTAAGCATCCCAGAAAGGAATGGCCATGTGAAGCTTGAATAGGAAGAGCCACCTAGAATGGGGTGATGAAACTTTCGCCAAAAGATTCGAAAGTAGGCATGCATTGAAGTTGTCCTCCCTCCCATAAGGACTCAGATCCATGTACTCCAGTTCGTCGAGAAGCCGCCTGGGTCTCCCATTTCACGTCTGAAGCCTAGCAGAGTTTCCACCATATCGTGAATCAAGAGATCCAACAACGCTCCCCTTTATCTCATCAACAAACTTATGGTTTCGCCTCACAAGCTGGTTGGGACGTTGGAAGAATGTATGGAGAGAAATAATACAGACAAACAGAGATTCAGGGATCAACAAATCGCTAATGTTTTTCAGCGTCAAATTCGAGTCGGAATAATTGTCTGAGTTGTCCAAATGATTTGGAAAGAGGGCTTCTCGATTTGAAGGATGGGATTAGCTCTCTTCTCTACACAGGTCGTGGTCGTGCAGTCTATAGAAACCCCAACTTCAGCGAAGAAAAAGAGGAAACCCCCATGGCTTCATGCAACGAAAACCGACAGAAGAGAAGAATATCTCAGGAGAAAAATCCATGGAATATTTAGCAGGAGGAGGTTGAGAAACACTTCGCACTCAAAAATAAATGTGACATGCGACCGCCTACGTGAAAAGGAATGGGGCAGTTCCAAACCAGTTATAGAATTGAGCATAATGGAGCTCAAATCTTCCTGATAGTGGATAGTTGTTAATGGGGCGGTTCAGTAACAACGATGGAGCATGCTGAGAAATCCCCTTGCCCACAGAGCTAAAAAAAATATACTCACAAAATTTGATCTCGTTTCAACAATCTGGGGCTGAGGAAATGCTAGGATTAATCTACTAATGAGAAAGGCAGACCAATTCACCATTGAAGCCTGAAAAAAATTGTTCCACCAGCAAATCCAGTTCGAACTAATGATGATGGCATACACCTTGAATCAGGTCCACACATTTCCCCAATATGCAGTCAGGTGATCGTGCATTGTTTGTCTCTGTACATGAAACATCTGAATATCTTACAAAATATGCACAATAATCTGCTAAAGAAGATTTTCCACCTTTGTTAACTTGTGGAAAGTAGCGAGCCCATTGAGGCAAGTCGCTACTATAACTCACAGTAGGGCAGTACCATTCTATAAGCCTCTTTCCATTCTTCCATAACGAATAACGAAAATAGTGAAAAAATGATGAGAGGAGATAATTGATCAACATGCTACCAGAGCTACGGTGTCGAATTGATGCCTATGACCTCAACGGATAATGACACAACCACAAGGAGACATGTCGATGGTGCTCAGAAGCTATGGGCTGCACTTGGGCTCGCCGCCAAACTGAAAAAATGAACCTTGTATCAGGTTCCTCCCTCTAGTGAAATCGATGCAAAAAAAAATCGGCCAGAATAATTAAGATCGGAAGCTCTATTATTCGCAAAGCTTGCAACTAATTAGAATCGTTGGGTTATGGATATGCCCATCTTGTACAGGAGGGTTAAAATGCTTGAATTCTTATCGTGACGAATGTATTGAAGTGCCAGAGACAAGGCGGAATAGGGCAGACTGTTACAGGTCCATAGATTTTAGCGCCCAACGACTACACACACCAAATGGCGGCTACACCAACAGTGGTCGTCTTCTTCAACATAAAAATGTTGAACAACGATCCTTCAAACATAGATAGACCCTCCGATCAACGATTTGGCCTTCAAAACAGACAAATTGAGGACACACAAACAGACTACTCTCAGTGCCTACACGAATCTATTACTCTCCCTTCCTACAAGAATTTATTCCTATATGCAGGTTCTATTTCTCTTCCAAGGTTTTTGGCCTCCACT
>JASDQU010102171.1:511192-526271 GCA_032191745.1 Picea mariana | reverse complement strand
CAGAAAAAAAAGAGATCTTACAGAGCTTGCTGAAAGACGTTTCGCAATTCGGCAAGCTGGACAGAGGCTGGATCTGCAGCCTGCTCTGATACCATGAAAAACAAATCTGCAAGACAAAAACGAATTGCAGAACAGAGGAAACAGAAAGACGAATTTAACACAGAACCGAATTGCACAAGAAACACCACACATGATCTCATTATTGGAATGGATATTTAAAGGAAATTACATGCAACGGGTGCTTCGTAAATAACGAAGCAACTCACACTCTAACTGTTGATGAAAACAAGAAAGCAAACTAATCTGCAGTTAACTAAACAATCACGCCAAAATCGCGGAGCTAATCGGGGAGAAAATAACGGAGAAAATCGTGGAGCAGATTGCTCTCAACTTATTCGTCTAACAGGGTTCACGAGGAAGCCCGGGTCCACGTTCCGAACGTAGCCGGGAGGAGCCTTCTTGTCGTAGGCCCGAGCAGCGTAGGGATGGTATGCAACGTCGGCAGGCACGTAAGGCCAAATCTCTGTGCGCTTTCCGGTGCGCTTCACCCTCCGCAGCACTTTGTTCACCTCCACGTATCCAGTTACTGTTAACTTTTGCTCCTTTCTGTTTACATCCACCGACTGCACGCCTGCACATATGATATTCATCACATGAGATCAGTTGCTCCAAAATACGATTCAATCACCATGTTGATCAAATAAGTTTTATTTTTCCGAGAAAAGTATTGTTTTTCAAACACCATTTGAACTCATATGTAACAATATTAATATTTCTTAAAATAAAATTTATGTTCCGATCATTTTCTTACCTACAAAATAAATTTATAACATACATTTTCAGATTACTGAGAACGTTTTAATATGATTTATAATTCTAAAAAAGTGATGCACCCTGTGAACACACCCAGTTAAAGAACCACACCTAAAACTCAGTGCTCACCTTTCATGGACGAGACCGACTTCCTCACTTTCTTCTCACAGCCTTCACAATCCATGCGGACCTTCATCACTACAGTCTGCACCAGCTCCAGAAATTAAAACAATGATCAGGTTGACAGATAAAACTACATATAGACACCCAATGCTCATTTCAACAGGGAATCGACGAATTATAGATAATAATTATTTAAAAAAAGCGGGGACTGTAGTATACCTGCAACTGTAACTGCTTTACGTGTCTCGTGCGATCGCCGAAGAAACTCGAAACATAATCCAGCGCACCCATCGAGCAGAAACTTGAAAGAAATCTCAAGTGTATTTTGAAAACGGCAGAAATATCTATCGCTAGCCCTACAAGAAGATGTATGATGTATAAGAGTGCGGGGAGAGATATTATATGGAAACGCGAAACTACTTCGTAGCTTAACGAAGGCCCTGTAGCGTTGGAGCCCACTTCTTCGTAGCTTAACGAAGGCCCTGTAGCCAGATCAGATCGGATCCTGCGCCGCCATCACAATAACCTGTTGAAGTTTTCGTCTACCGATCGTTAAAGGCGGCTGGGCGATGGTGATGGCCATGGCGGTGTTCTGGCAATAGTCATGTGGCACCACGCGCAAAGGAACGCGTTTTTGTCCGAACAGCCTGAGAGACGGTCGCTTCTACACGATTACACGGCTCCTTTCCTTCAACGCATGGAGGTTGAAGTAGAGTCGGTTATTACGTGACAAAATACGAGGCAATTCAATGGCTCAAGCAGCGATTGGCCGTAAATTTTGTGGGTACCTCGTGATTTCATTTTGTTTTATGCTCACTCAGGCAGTCAGATTGTTTGAATCAACGGTTCACACATTGTTTCAATCAACGGTTGATTCGCTTCTATAGGATTACACGGCTCCTTTCCTTCAACGCACGGAAAATGAGAAGCACAGTCGATCATTACATGACAAACATACGGGGCAATTCATTGGCTGAACCGGCGACTTCTCACGCCCGTACATTTATATATATCTCGATTCTCTTGCTTTCAATTGGCGTAGGCTAAAGGCCAAACGAATATGGGATGGCGGGGATGTATGGGATGGGGTGACGGCGTGTATGGACGAGGGCGTAGCTGGCCGGAGGGCTGAGGGGATCGGCGACGGGAGTAGGGGCGTAGGGACGGGTAGCCGGCCAGAGGGCGGAGGTGATCGGCGACGGGAGTCGGACGGGAGTGGGACGCCGTGAAAGAACGGCCGACAAAGGTCGGTTTCGATTGGCCTTTAGCCTACGCCCTTTCGATTTGCTTTATGCTTACTCGCGCAGTCACATTGTTTGAATCAAATTTGAATCCCAAATCCAATGCATAACTCATAAACAATGTGAATCTAATCCAATGCATAACTCATAAACAATGTGAATCTAGCTTATGAGTAAAATTTGTGAATGAGAATTAAATATTAACACGTTGTAGAAGTGATACTTCTTTATGCAATGATATATAATAATTGTCGATCATTGAAAAGTTTTTTTTTTTTTTTTTAAATGAAGTATAGAGATCTTAGAGGGAGATTGAGTTTTGCATGGATCAAAGTTCTATGCATTTCAAAACTTTACTTTAGGGGTTTTGCTTCCATTTTAAACCAATTGCTCAAAATTCTGAATTGGCCAGTTGAATTTAAAGGTACATAGGTACGACTCAATAGCTTATACAACTATGTAGGCTATAGTCAACAAGGGAAAGGGAGTCAAGGAGGTTTATTTGGTGTCACTAGAATGATAAATCCTAAAATGAAGTTAAATAAAATAAACAATTATATTTAAATAAAATTGGAGGAAAAATAAAGTGAGGGTTTGATTTGGTCAAAAAGGGGAAAGATTTAGAAGGTTTCGAGGAAGGATAAATAAATGGGTAACCCTTCTCTTTAGCATTGTGATTTGATCTCTTGTTGATGTACTCTTTGAGCCAATTTTTCGTTAAGGTTTGGCAAAACCATTCCATTTCAATTTAGTTTAGGTGGTGCAATATCCACCCTAGCTAGACAAGGAGGAGGATTCATCCAGAGTCTTCATTGAGTTCATTGTGGTGTTTGGTTTCATCTTGGAGAGAGTTTAGAGGAATATCGACTCGCGTAGCGAATTTGTGACATTTCTCAGGGGGAGGTCGATCGTCAAATAGCAGGTGCGAGGAGGGTTTCACGTAACTATTTAAGGAGACACCCCCGTGGGTTGAGCATGGGTTGTCTCGCGAGGCCCCACTAGATGTCCAACAATCCTTTCGCGAGGTCCCACTAGATGTATAACAGTCCTTTCGCGAGGACCTTTGCGAATCAGGGGTTGCAATAGTTCACCAGATCAGGATTGAGAGGAATACAACAAAGATTAGAGGGCCACTTGCAAAGCGGACACTACTAGAGTAGAGCAGTAAAGGGTTGGAGAGCCTTGGATCGGTGGACATCAGAGATTTGTATCATTCTAGGTTTTCTTGTATTGTTTCTGTAGTATATTTTGTAGTTGTCTGGCAACCATTAGATTTGTGTGCTTATGAGTATTTTGCAGCTTTTATTACAACCATTAGATATCATTGTATTACTGATATTTTTGGAAGTTTCCATCCATAATAAGATGCCATGGTTATCTTCTCTCTTTTCTGTGTAATGGATGCATGCAATATGTTTGACAATATTCCTATTTGAAAAAACAATTTGTAAGAAGTTAACAACATCATTAACACAAGTATTGACACATTTACATAAGAAGAAATAACAATTTTGGGACAGAAAACATAATATTCCCACCTAGCCTAGTTGGGGACATTACAATGGTATCAAAGTTGATGATCTTTCCAACTAGTGATTTTTTTTTAAGCATTGATACCAAGGAAAACTAGAGGACGAGGGAAGCAACCTACCCTAGCACCAAAATCATCAGAAGAAGTAGAAGTAGAAGGAGTTATGGGGGACCATCTTGAAGATAGAACCATACAGTTGTTAGAATCCATAACTAATGGGCATCAATAATTGACACAATTCCAAACACAGTATTTTTCCGGCAACCAAGTAAACTAAAACCAGGGAGGTACCAATGGGAACCATGCAGAGGCTAGCCATAGAGGTGGTAGGACTCCTGAAGGGAGTAATACCTATGTGACGACATAGAGTGTCTTCCAGGAAGGTAGAAAAAAGGTACCCAGACCATTGCCACCAATCCTTGAGGAACAACCTACAGGAGCACCAAAACAACAAGGAGCAGACAAATTGAAATCCTACTTTAGGGAGTATCAATCGATGGAATAAGGAGCCCAGAAACCCATGTCTTACAATGACTACTCCAACCTTAGGATGAGGAACAAACCCAGGGTGGGCTAGAATCATTTTTTTTTATCTTCTACAAAAATTAGGGAAGATGGCTATGCCATATTTTGATAGGCCTGACAGGTGCATAGCCTGAGCATGAATACATAAGTTGGACACTTATTTCAATATTAACCCGATGATAGAGGCAAAGGCGATCAAGTTTTCCACTCTACATTTGGATGGAGAGGCTCATGAGTGGTGATACCACGGGCTATTAACCTTGAGTCATTCCAACATCACATCATATGAGGATTTCACCCAAAAGTTGATGGACAGGTTTGATAGGAAGTACCCTGAGGTCCACTTGAGGGAGTTGGCACAATTGAGGCAGACATGTACACCGAAAGCCTATGTTATAGATTTCCAGTGGAGGGCGGTCATGGTGACTGATGTTTTTGAGAAGAGACTGGTGATGTTATTCATGGAGGGCTTGGATGGGCCCTTAAGAGGCTGGGTGAAGGCATTCATGCCAAACACACTATAGGAAGCTATCATGAAGAACCAAGATATGGAAGACATAGTCCCCAAGAAGACATCAACAAAACCATTTATTCCACAAAAGGGTTAGGTGTCAAAACCTCCCCATAAGACATGGACAGGGATGGACAGGTTGGATGAGAAAACTTGGAGAGAACTAAGGAGGAAGAATCTTTTCTACTGTTGCAAGGCTCTGTCGGAACCAGGCCATCGATGTATGGGTAAAGGTAAAGTCCATTATATTTAGGTAGTTTCTGGCAAAGAGGATGACGATGATGATGGGAGCATTGGATAAGACAATGGTGATCCATCACATGCTATAGAGCAGGAACCATTGCAGGATATCCCCAAGGGAGTAACCATTTCCACACTTTCACGAGTCCCTAAATATTACACCTTCAGGGTCAGAGGCATTGTGAAGGGGTAGAGGGTTACAACATTGGTTGATGGTGGGGCCACCCACAAATTCATTGATGATGCACTTGTCACCAGGAGACAAATCCCCGTGAAGGATTTTGAGGGATTAAATGTGGTAGTAGCAGATGGGTACAACATGAAATTTACTCATAGGATCAGGGGATTGGAAGTAACATTGGAAAACTATGTGTTGATCGATGACTTTTATGTCGTGGATTTAGCAGATACTCATGTGGTGATAGGAGTTCAGTGGTTGTACTCATTGGGAGATATCCACATGAACTATCAGGACATGAGGATGGAGTTCCAGGACAAGGGTGGGCAATGATTCATCCTAACAATTATGTCGACAGGTGCCCCAAGATCATGTCTAACCAATGCATGGAGGCCCTTTTTAGACACGGGTACATGGCTTACGCATCATAGTGCTTAATCACCATGGAGAATTCATCACAGGATTGCCAATAGTACCCTATGAATATCTAGGCATTGCTTGGAAAACATGAAGAGTGTTTGAACCATTGCTAGTAGGAAGACCCCCTAACAAATGATTTGAGCATGTCATTGAGTTAGAAAAGGGGTCGAAGCCCGTGATCACCACACCCTATAGGCATCCAAAGAGGTTCAAGGATGAAATAAAGAAGGCCATAAAGGATTTGTTGGAGATGGGACATATTAGGCCTAGTTATAGTCCCTTCACTTCTTCAGTTGTACTAGTGAAGACGAAGGATGGCACTATGAGGATGTGCATAGAATACAAGGCATTAAACAAGAAGACCATAAAAAACCGATACCCAATACCCATGATTGATGAGCTGATAGACGAGCTACATGGGGCAGTGTACTTCTCAAAGGTTGATCTACGATTAGGATACCACCAGATTCGGGTAAGAGAGGAGGATATCCATAAAACAACATTCAGGTGTCATTATGGGCACTATGAGTTTCTAGTCATGCCCTTCGGGTTGACTAATGCACCAACCACCATTCAGTCATGCATGGACCATATCTTCAACAAACAATTGAGTAAATTCTTACTGGTGTTATTTGACGATCTTTCGATCTACAACAAGATGTGGGAGGAACATTTGAATCATGTGGACGATATGCTCACCATTATGGAGGAGTAGTCACTTTTTTCCAAGGAGGAAAAGTGCGAGTTTGAGTTGTACAGGTCCTCTATCTGGGGAATGTGATTGATGTTGAGGGAGTAAAGCTACATCAAGAGAAGATCCATACAATTTTATATTGGCCCACCCCCAGATCACTCACACATCTTCGCGGATTCTTTGGGATATGTAGTTATTATAGGTTCTTTGTGAAAGGACTTTCACAATTGGATGCACCATTGACAGAGCTCACCAAGAAGGGGGCGTTCCAATGGTTATAGGACACACATGTAGCATTCGAAAAAATGAAGAGGGTGATGAGCACTTTCCCAGTATTAACACTCCTAGATTTCATTCATCCTTTTGTCTTGGAGTGTGACGCATCTGGTGAGGGGATATGGGCAGTACTGGTGCAGAACCAACACCCGATAGATTTCGAGAGAAGAAATCTAAGAGATCCAGAGAATCTCTATCCTGAATCTATCATAAGGAGATGTTGGCCATCATGCATGCATTGGCCAAGTTCATAAAGTACCTGGTGGGAGGACACTTTGTGGTTAGGATGGACCATAACAACTTGAGATAATTCTTGGAGCAGTGAAATCTAAATGAGAGGTATCAAAAATGGGTGAGTAAGGTGCAGTCATATGATTTTGAGATTGAGTATGTAAAGGGGGAGAAGAACATATTTGTTGACACCTTATCCAAGAGACCTACAACTTTCTCCATGACAGATATTTTAGCAGACTGGAAGTCCATTATTTTGGTGGAATACTCCAAGAACACCTTCTCCTGTGAGCTAATGGAGGGAAGTATTCAAGATTAAAGGAACAGGGTAGTGGATGACATCATCTACTAAAAAGACATGATCTATCTTGTCCCTGAGTCCAAAATCAAGGATACGATTTTGAGGGCAGCACATGACGCACCACTGGAAGAGCATCAAGGGTATTTGAAGACCTATAGGCAGGTGAGGGAGAGATTCTCATGGAAGGGTCTCAAGGAAAATGTACTTTGTCATGTGAGGTAATGCATGATTTGCTAACATAACAAGTCAAAGTTTACACATCCTATGGGTCTACTTCAACCATTGTTGATTCCAGAGAAGAAGTGGGACAACATTTCCATGGACTTCATCACAGGATTTCTAAAGGTTCAGGGCAGGGATTGTATCTATGTGGTAGTGGAAAGATTGATTAAATATGTGCGCTTCTTTTTTCTTCCTTCAGAGTAAAATGCATCTTAGGTAGTAGATCTATTCTTCAAGGAGGTGTTCAGACTCCACGGTCTTCCAAGGAACATAGTCATTGACTTAGATAACAGTTTCCTCAGCATGTTTTGGCATGATATATTCAGGTTATCCAGGACAGAGTTGACACCTAGCACTAGCTATCACACCTCGACAGAGGGGCATATCGAGATAGTAAACAAATGGATCAAGGGGTACCTAAGGAACTATGTGTCATGGAAACAACGAGCATGGATAAACTGGTTGCATCTTGGGGAACATTGTTACAATACTACTCATCACATGTCTATCAGGATGAGCCCATTTAGGACATTGTATGGCTATGATGCTCCATCTTTTGTGGATTTGGCATTTGGAGAGAGCAGAGCTCCCAAGGCCAAAGACTGGTTATAGGAAAGTCAAGAAATATTGAGAGTCCTGAAGGAGAATTTTCAGGCCACTCAAAATCAATAGAAGATGTATGTAAATAGGCATATGGTAGAAGACAATTTTGAGGTTGGGGACCTAGTCTTCCTCAGGTTGCAACCTTACAGACAATCGTCGCTAAAAAAGAGTGGTGTAGAGAAGTTGGGGAAGTAACATACGAGCTGGAGATACTAGAGGGTAGCAGGATCCACAATACCTTCCATATATTCTGCCTCAAGAAGGCATTGGGATAGAAGGTCGCATCTTCAACAGATCTTGCTCCACTAGATGAGGAAGGGAAACTGGTTATAGCTTCTGAGAGGATTTTTGATGTCAGGGAAAAGAGGCTGAGGAGCATATTCATTTGAGAGTACTTGGTTGTATGGAGAGGATTTCCCATGAAAGATGCTACTTGGGATGGAGAGCAGATCTTACAACACCCTGATCTAAAATTGCTTGAGGACAAGCAATTTCAGGAAGGGAGGATTGTAATGTCCCCTTCCAATTGATCATGAAGGGGAATGACTCAATAGCCTATACAATTCTTGTAGGCTATAGTCAATAAGGGAAAGAGAGTCAAGGAGGTTTATTTGGTGTCATTAGAATAATAAATCCTAAAGTAACATTAAATAAAATAAATAATTATATTTAAATGAAATTGGAGGGAAAATAAAGTGAGGGATTAATTTGGTCAAAAAGGGGAAAGATCTAGAAGGTCCAGAGGAAGGATAAATAGAGGGGTAACCCTTCTCTTTTGCATTATGACTTGATTTATTGTTGATGTGCTCTTTGAGCCAAGTTTTTGTTAGGGTTTGGAAAAACCCTTCCATTTTAGTTTAGTTTCAGTGGTGCAATATCCACCCTAGCTAGACAAGGAGAAGGATTCATCCATAGTCCTCATTTGAGTTAATTGTAGTGTTTGGTTTCATCTTAGAGTGTGTTTAGAGACATATCAACTCGCCTAGGGGATTTGTGACATTTCTCAAGGGGAGGTTGATCGTCATATCTGTAGGTGCTAAGAGGGTTTCACATAACTATTTAAGGAGACACCCTGATAGGTTGAGCACGGTTTTTCCCTCGAGGCCCTGCTAGATGTCCAACAGTCGTCCCACGAGGACCTCTACGAATCAGGGGTTGCAATAGTTCACTGAATCAAGATTGTGAGGGTTACATGAGATATTAGAGGGCCACTTCCAGAGCGGACACTACTGTAGCATAACAGTGAAGGGTTGGAGAACCTTGGATCAATGAACATCAAATATTGGCATCATTCCAAGTTTTCTTGTATCGTTTACGTAGTAGATTTTGCAGCTGCTTGACAACCATTATATTTGTGTGCGTAGGAGTATTTTGTAGCTTTACAACCATTAAATATCATGGAGAACCTTGGATCAATGAACATCAAATATTGGCATCATTCCAAGTTTTCTTGTATCGTTTACGTAGTAGATTTTGCAGCGGCTTGACAACCATTATATTTGTGTGCGTAGGAGTATTTTGTAGCTTTACAACCATTAGATATCATTGTATTGCTGAGATTTTTGGGAGTTTCCATCCATAATAATATTCCATGGTTATCTTCTCTATTTTATTTGTAATGGATGCATGCAATATGTTTGGAAATATTCCTATTTGAGCAAATTGTTTGTAAGAAGTGAACAACATCATTAACACAAGTGTTGACACATTTACATAAGAAGAAATAACAATTTTGGGACAAAAAACATAATATTCCCACCTAGCCTAGTAGGGGACATTACAAAATAATAGGCAATGCTAAGGTTTAGAAAAGTACACCCATTTGCCTCTTCCCTATCAATGATTGACTTGATATTCTTACAATGTTGAAGTTGCATGATAGCAGATGCTTTCCAAAAAGTAGAGAAGTCATGTAGTGCCAATCAACAGTTGAAAAATTGAGGAACATAGAAATGCCAAAGCACTCACAAGGATCAAGGGTATGACCTCTTCCCAAGAAAATACCAATGCCCCATCAACCACACTAATGCAATGAAGAAGTGCAATAACATTCAATGCTTCCAAGAAATGGAGAAGCCGAGCAATAACGTTCCACGCTTGTGAAATCAAGGCACACAACACGACATTGAGAACAATCCTTTGGAGAGATCATCAAATTTAGGGTTTCTGATTTTGCTATGGAAAAAGAACAACCAACAAGAAAATGAGCAATGCCCAAAGCTTTAAAAAATCCCATTGACTGGCAGAACCTTGCTACCTCTTGTCGATCAATGACCAACACACAATGCTTGTAGTTTTGGAGTGTTGAAGTCATGCAATAATAGTGAGATGCTTTGTGAAAAGTGGAGAAGTTAATCAATGACCACCAACACTCTAAAAACCAAGGGATACAACAACATAAGAGCATTCATAGGCATTGAGGGTACAAAAGCTTGCCAAGAAACGACAGATGGCCCATTCCCCACATACATGAAGTGGAGTTTTGTGCAATAGAAATCAATGCTTCCAAGAAATGGTGAAGCCGTGGCAACGACATTTCACATTTGCAAAATGAAGGCACATGGTGTGAAGTAGAGGATAATCAATTGGATAAACCACCAAATTTGGGGTTTCACACTACAATAGTGACCGAATAAAAACATGCAATGCCATGGCAATAGTTACGAACAAGAGAAAAAAGAATGCCCAAAGGTTTAAAAAAGAACATCCACTAAAGGGAACCGTGAACCTCTTGTCAATCTATGACCAACATGCAATGCCCCACATTATCATAGTGAATTGAATTCATGCAATCACAGTCAAACGCTTTGCAAAAAGAGTTCGAGCAATCAACACTCGATAAACCAAGAGACACAATGGCATCGAAACACTGAAAAGCATCGAGGGTGCAAGATATTGCCAAGAAACGACTAATGCCCCATCACCCACACTCGTGCAATGGAGAAGTTGCGTGATGAAAATCAATGCTTCCAAGAAACATAGAAAACATTTTGCACTTGCAAAATCTAGGCACACATAACAAAGTAGAGAACAATAAGTTGGAGAGATAATCAAATTTGGAGTTTTTGACTTTGTTATGACAAAATAACAGTGACCAACACGAGGAGGAGAAATTCTTGAAGGTTTACATAAGCACATTGATTTGTAAAAACCCCCTGCTACCTCTTACCAATAAATGAACCACACAAAACACCGAAGGAGATAAACCAAAGAGATGGTTTCCCGCACCAAACATTCAACTTCCATAAGAGAATTGCATGGAAAAGTCAAGAGGAATAGCATGACCAATCCAATAGGTTGCACTACATTTTCGTTCATCCAATGACTAATGCTAGACAAATATCACTCATGTGAGATGTGCATATAAGGCCAAGTTTCCACTCCCTAGAGCCAACAACCAATGGAAAGATTACCAAGTCCACAACACAACAATGAGTGGTGGCCCATGCTTGAGGTTGCATCTTCCAATGGACGATGACAAGGCATTTCCATGAACAATCATAATTTTCAAACCTTGTTCACGATCTGTTCTCCTTTCCCTGAACAGCCCATGAAATACAAAAGAGCTCCAGTCACAACAATATAATTATAAATATAGAGAACCGCCATAAATTGCCAATCGCCACAATAAATAATTTTTACAAGTCAGGCAGCTGCAGCTACATGATGGCGCAGGCATTCGAATTGTCGTCACTGAAGAGCGAAGTGTACTGCTCGTCTGTGCGATTCGGATTCGCGAGGAAGCCCGGGTCCACGTTCCGAACGTAGCCGGGAGGAGCCTTCTTGTCGTAGGCCCGAGCAGCGTAGGGATGGTATGCAACGTCGGCAGGCACGTAAGGCCAAATCTCTGTGCGCTTTCCGCTGCGCTTCACCCTCCGCAGCACTTTGTTCACCTCCACGTATCCAGTTACTGTTACCTTTTGCTCCTTTCTGTTCACATCCACCGATTGCACGCCTGCACATATGAAATTCACAGCATGAGATCAGTTGCTCCAAAATACGATTCAATCACCATGTTGTTTAAATAAATAAGGCTTATTTTTCCGAGAAAATTGTTGGTTTTCAAATACTATTTGAACTTATATATAACAATATTAATATTTCTTATAAGAAAATTTATGTTCTGATCATTTTCTTACCCACCATAAAAATTTATTACCATAACTGAGAACATTTTAATATGATTTATACTACTAAAACAGTGATGTACCATGTGAACACACCCAGTTAAATAACCACACCTAAAACTCAGTGCTCACCTTTCATGGACGAGACTGACTTCCTCACTTTCCTCTCACAGCCGTCACAATCCATGCGGACCTTCATCACTACAGTCTGCACCAGCTCCAGAAATTAAAACAATGATCAGGTTGAAGGATAAAATTACATATAGACACCCAATGCTCATTTCAACAGGGAATCGACGAATTATATATAATAATTATTTAAAAAAAACGGGGACTGTAGTATACCTGCAACTGTAACTGCTTTACGTGTCTCGTGCGATCGCCGAAGAAACTCGACACATAATCCAGCGCGCCCATCGAGCAGAAACTTGAAAGAAATCTCAAGTGTGTTTTGAAAGCGGCAGAAATATCTATCGCTAGACCTACAAGAAGATGTATGTTGTATAAGAGAGTGGGGAGAGATTTTATAGGGAAACACGAAACTACTAGGCGGTTTTTATAGTTGGATTTACCAATATCGACCAACTAAGTTGTTTTAAAATTATGAAAGCCGGTTTCAATTTGATATTCACAATTCCAGGAAATTCACAATTCCAAAAAGCTTACACGCTAAAACTTCGTGGAACCAATCTCTACCCATTGAGAGATACGGGATCAGATAGAGAGATAGTTCTGTCAGGCCATGCGGACATCTACAACCCAATTTGAGTTTACTTTAGGTTCCGCCATTCTTTCTTCCTTCCCCCTTATCGCCAGGTGGAATGCCTCGATCGAGTAGCAAACGGCGTTGGAGCCCACTTCGTCGTAGCTTAGCGAAGGGCCTGTAGCCAGATCGGATCGGATTGGATCCCGCGCCTGCATCACAATAATTTGTTGAAGTTTTTGTCTACCGATCGTTAACGTCAGCTGCTGGGCGATGGTGATGGCCATGGCGGTGTTCTAGCAATAATCATGTGGCTCCACGCGCAGAAGGAATTGATGATTAAATGAAGAAAATAGGGAAGGCGTGCTTCTACACGATTACACGGCTCCTTTCCTTCAACGCAAAGAAAATGGAGGACAGTCGGTCATTACGTGACAAACATACGAGGCAATTCAATGGCTGAAGCAGCTCACTCAGTCAGTCAGATTGTTTGAATCAACGGTTCACACATTGTTTCAAATTGTTTTTTGCTCACTCAGGCAGTCAGATTGTTTTAATCACCGGTTGACTCGTTATACAGGATTACACGGCTCCTTTTCCTTCAACGTATGGAAATGAAGGACAGCCTATCATTACATGACAAACATGCGAGGCGATTCAATGGCTGAACCGGCGACTTCTCCTGGCCGTAAATTTTGTGGATATCTCGTGCTTTCAATTTGCTTTATGGTCACTCAGGCAGTCACATTGTTTGAAATCAACGGTTCACTCATTGTTTTACTCGATGATCGAAGCTTTCTAATGACAGCTGTCGGTACGGTTCAGGATGAGATTGAATTGTGGATAGGGATCAAGTTTGAAGGGTCAATTTTAAAGGTTATTGTTAGTATGGCAAGTTAAAATAAATAATGCTACGAAAAAATATTTATGTCGCGAAAATAAAGTTATTTTTTATCTTAATTAAAATATATTTATATCAAGAAAATAAATATATCACGAAAATAAAGTTAATTTTTTTTTATCTTAATGTTAATTATGTTTATGTTTTTTTTAAGATTTCAAACTCGATTCTTATAATACACACAATCATTAAAAGTTTAAACATAATATATTAAAAGTGGGTCCCATACACCAGTTTGGTGTCTGGCTTGGCCGTGACCTTAAAAACAAATTATTACTAGCATACTCCCTAAGTGGGGGAATGAGAATGCCGAAGTAATTTGTTAAGAAACTCTCGGGGCATCTAAGTCGTCAAAATCACCTCTGATGCACCAACCCATAGCTGATGAATAAATCACCTCTGATGCACCAACCCATAGCTGATGAATATGTTTGAAAGCTAAGAAATCCTCCCCTTTGGGAGACATGCTAAAATCATGAAATCATTTCTTCTCGTAAGAAACTCACCATCATTTACATTAAAGAACTGCCTTGCACAAATGTGTAATCCACAAAAGCATAATTTGCCACTTGAACAAATTAAATATTAATAGAGCAATGAGAATATTTAGACTATAAGCTAAGTCTAATTTTGTATGTAGCAAATAAAGCTAGCTTTTGGAATGTCTTTTTATTCTATTTAATTTTGTGGAAATTTTCAAATTTTAAATGTAAAGTGTTGAAATTGTTATTTTAATGAAAATGGACGTTAACAAATTCATTTGTAATATGAAACTCACTATCAAGTTAAATTTCAAAATTTCACTATAGAAATTGTGATTTTTTTTATGGTTGAATTCCTTGTCTACAATACTTCATTTTCACCAAAACAAATACATATACATGTTGATAATGATATTTTTAAAATGATTAAAAAATCAATTTTGAGAAGCAAAGTTGAAACAACTAAAATTTCCAATCCATTTTCAACATTCTTATTTTCATTATAGTTATAAACCATCTATGCAAAGGCATCATGAAATTTATGTCATACACTTAATCTTATCCATTATATATCATTCGTCAACAATATCATTGATTMGGTAATACACTACCCAACTCCACTCTATATGTTGGTGTGGCTTCACACAAATTATGAACACTAAAGAGATGTTTTGCCCACAATTTTGATGTTTTTCCCACAATGGAAAATCTACATTGATGAACATCCTTCGCCTCTACTACTTTATGTATTAGATGGGCATCAAAGTGTTGCCTTACTCTTTGGCGTTAGTCCATATCCTTAATTTTTACTTTTCACATTATACATTAGATGTTTCATTCCAAAATCAAGATAATATGCAAAGTACAATTATGTATTGTAGTACAACTATAATGAATAAAGTAGTTGGTCTCTGTCCATAGGTTATGTATTGAAATCTCTGAATGGAATGAATTGAT
>JASDQU010102171.1:477888-499001 GCA_032191745.1 Picea mariana | reverse complement strand
TGAGTATAATGTTGTTCCGCGAAGTGGCGTTTTCCTGGTCGAGAGGGGTTGATGGTTGGGGGATGTTACAATTTGGTATCAAAGCCGAGGTTTCGATGCTGAGCCTAGATGGGCCAGTTGAGTAGTCTTTGGACCGAAGTTTTGAAAAGGAAATTGTGTCTGGAGGACTAATTTCAAACCTCAGAATATTTCTGAGTGTCAATGGATTATTTGACCATGTTACCAAGCTCAGGAGGTGTGGTGGTGTTATGAAACCACAGCCGGGGTGGTATATGGCCACAGGGAGAGAGGACTCCACACCGGAAGTGTTGGAGCCGTTGGATCTGTTCGGGAGGGAAGGAGAACCCTCGTGACCATCAGATTTGGAAAACGTGCACAGGGTAAACCCTTTTGAGTTGCAAAGAAACGTGGAAATCGCGATATGCGAAATCCCGAGTTCATCAAGAGCCGTCCATCAGAAGGGACGCGTGGCGAGAGCTCAACATTTCACTGACTCGTAGAGCAAGAAGGTCAAGGAACACACTATTCGAACTCACGATGTGAGAAGTCAGGATTTGATCATAGCCGTCCATCAAGGAGGGCACGTGGCGAAAGCTTAGCATTTCGCTTACTCACGACTCGAAGGAGTCAACGGGCAAGTTAAGGACTCGCGATACGTGAAATCAAAAAAGGATCCAGACCGTTGGATTCAAGCCATGGGAGAACTGTTGGATCAGAACCTCCGCGTGGTATCGCGTATTGGGGGTTCGGGGGTTGAAAGAAATTATTTTTGACTGCCGAAGTCGCGAAGTGTCGAGCATCAAGGGCTCGTGCGAACACATGGCACAATCGTTAGGTGGGGACCACGTGGTTGACAGGTGGTGGACACGGGTCGTTGGGGAAAGAATCAACCCATTGTTGACTTATCGCATTTCGGAGATTCGAAAAGGAGGAGCATGAAGGCCCAACACTCCAACTCCCGAAGTCGTGAGATTGTGGGTAGTGCTAGTGTTTATCCTAGCCTACGGTTATATGTAGTCGACGCTAGTAAGAAAAGAGCCATACTGTCTCGCATTTCGGGTATCGACGTTCGGAGAAAGAGGAGTCGAGAACCTTGACTCTCCAACTCGTGAGTTGCGAAAGGTGCTTGCTCTAAGGCCAAGTTGTGGTTGCTTGGAGGAGGATAAGGGAAGGGTTTTGGCAAACGGAAGTTCGAGAGGGGTGGATGCATGAAGTTCCAAAGTTCCGAAGTTCTGAAATCCAAAAATTTTCAAGGGACATAAGAACTGTCGAGGATTTAACTGTTGGATCCTCGTGGAAAAAAACCCCAAAAACTGAAGTCTCGAAAATTTGCAGAGCCAAGCAGGGCTCAGAAGACTTAGTGGATTTGAAAAGTTTTCTTATTCACGTGGGTTTAGGAATGTTGTGGTTTTATTAAGGTTTAATGCCTGACAAACTTCGGTTGACTTCACACGTTGTGTGTGAAGAGTTCAACGAGTGTCAGGACAACCAAGATTCGACGCCGGGTATGCAAATGAAAGAGGTGCAGATTGCCTTTGAAACAGAGGATGAAAGGGTAGGAATGGATGTCAACTTGGGAATCGAAGGATCAAACTCTAATGGGCATGGAAAGCAGATGGATAAGGAAGGACATATGATGAAACTCATTGAAAGGTTGCAGAAAGATGCCCAGGCTTGCCAAGCTGATAGCCGAAATCTCATGAGGGTCAGGGATCAACATGGAGAATTCAACTTATAAATGTTGAAGAGCTTAGAAAGAACAGAAAGGAAATTGGAGAAAGGGAGTGATTCAAACAAGACAGAGAGTCATAGAACCCCTGAGAGGAGAAGAAGATAGAGAAGTGGTAGCAGACATCATCGTCGCTCCCCAAAGCATTCCAGTAGGGAGGCATGTAGTAGTTCAATCCCGTCCCCTACCAGAAAACATCGAAGATTTGGAGTGGATGAATTGAAGGGAGAGATGAACAAGATCAAGCCTCCAATGTTTGATGGAGAACATAAAAATGAGGAAGATGCAGAAACATGGTTGCTTGGCATGAGGAAATATTTCCAATTGCAAAATTATTCCTCTCATGCAGAAGGAAGAATTGTGATGTATCAACTGAAAGGAAAAGCATCCATGTGGTGGGATCAGTTTGTGCAGGTGCAGGACATCAGAGAGAAAGATGTCACATGGAAGGAGTTCAAGGGGTAATTTGAGAAGAAATACCTGACGAAAAGGTACTATGATAGAAAGATGAAGGAGTTCTTCGAACGCAAGCTAGGCAACATGACCATTGATGAATACGAATGAAGTTTCTTGGAACTAATGAAGTATGTTCCATTCATCAAAGATGAGGCTGTCAAGATTCAGAGGTATCTGAGTGGAATGCCACCTGCCATTGGTGACCAGATTCAGTATGATGATCCTAAGACTATGGAAGAAACAATAAGAAGGGCTAAATGCTTATATGAACAACAAAGAGAAAAGCCTACCTTTCGGAAGGCTTGGGATGACCAGAGGAAGTTTAAGAAGGAGCAGAGGCAGAAGGGAAACAAACCTCCCTTCTTTAGAAATAATCCTCAAGGACATCCATCATTTAGAGAGACGAGGATGGCTGAAGTTGGGGAACAAAGGCAGAGACAGACGCCCATTCAGTGTTGGGGTTGTAAAGGGAACCACAAGTAGAGGGATTGTCCCCATAAAAATGGCAAAGCAAGAGCTGTCCATACTGTTCAACAAGCTAAAACAATGGAAGACATGGGCAGTAGAATGTTAAGGATCTACGCAGCCCTAGACAACAAGCAAGCATAATTTCAATCGCACATGATTGAAGTGGAAGGTATGATTAACAACTGACCACTTATTATTTTAATTGATTCCGGGGCTAGCCATAGTTATGTAGATCCTAGAATGATGGAAGGTTTGCATTTATCAAGAAGAAAACATGAAAAGCCTTGGTTAGTGCAGTTGGCTACATGAACCAAGAGGAAAGTCACTGAGTTGGTGAATTCCTGTCCCGTGGACATGAAAGGACTGAGCACGAAGGTTGAATTGAATATTCTTCCTTTAGGCTCTTATGACTGTTTAATTGGAATGGACTGGTTGGACCAGAACCATGCCCTCCTAGATTGTCGTAACAAGAGATTTACATGCCTGGATGAGGAGGGGAGTCGGAAAATAGTCCAAGGGATTCCTAGAGTTGTGGCTATTAGAGAAATCTCAGCGATGCAGCTGAAGAAGTGCTATAGAAAAAACTGTCAATTATTTGCAGCCCATGTGGAGGAAGCATCTAGAGATGAAGTCTCAAGGATGGGAGACCATAAGGTACTCACAGAGTTCAAAGACATATTTCAGGAGGTACCTGGACTACCTCCAAAGAGAGACATTGATTTTTCTATAAATATGATGCCTGGAGCAGCTCCAGTGTCGAAAGCTCCTTATAGAATGAGCACGCCAGAGTTGAAAGAGTTGCAATTGTAGCTTGAAGAGATCTTGAAGAAGGGGTACATTCGCCCAAGCGTGTCACCTTAGGGTGCCCCGATCCTATTTGTAAAGAAGAAGGATGGGACGTTGAGGCTGTGTATTGATTTCTGACAGTTGAACAAGGTAATTGTCAAGAACAAGTATACTCTGCCAAGGATCGACGATCTTTTCGATCAATTGAAAGGTGATAGAATCTTTTCGAAGATAGATCTCAGATCAGGATATCACCAAGTAAGAATAAAGGATGAGGAAATTAGCAAGAACACCTTTAGAACAAGGTACAATCATTATGAGTTCACAGTGGTGTCGTCCGGATTGTCAAATGCACCTGTTGTTTTTATGTGCTTGATGAATGGTGTATTCAGGGACTATTTAGACAAGTTTGTCATAGTCTTCCTGGATGACATCTTGGTGTATTCCAAGTCAGAGGAAGAGCATGAAAAACACCTGAGGATGGTGCTGTAAGTGTTGAGAGAACACCAAATGCATGCCAAGTTGAGCAAATGCTCGCTTTATCAAAGGAAGATCCATTACTTGGGGCACATTATTTTGGAAGAAGGGATTGTTGTGGATCCTGAGAAGGTTGAGGCCATTCGAGAATGATCAGCACCAAGGAATGTGTCGAAAGTCAGATCCTTTATGGGTCTAGCAGGATATTACAGAAGGTTTATAGCAGGGTTCTCAAAGATAGCTCACCCTATCACTTCCTTGCAAAGGAAGGAGAAAAAGTTTATGTGGACTGAAGAGTGTGAGAAGAGTTTTCAACGATTGAAGCAGTTGTTAACCAGCGCTCCAATCTTGAGGATTGCAGATCCAAATATGGATTTTGTGGCGTGCACAGATGCGTGTAAGGAAGGGTTGGGAGGTGTTCTCAGCCAAGATGGATTTGTAATCTGTTATGAATCCAAGAAATTAAAAGAGCATGAGAAGAACTATGCAACCCATGACTTGGAGTTGGAAGCCATAGTTTATGCTCTAAATAAATGGAGGCATTACCTCATGGGAAGGAGGTTTGAATTGAGAATAGACCACAACGGTCTAAAGTATTTATTTGATCAGCCAACCTTAAACACTAGACAAAGCAGGTGACTGGAATTTCTGTGCGAATACGACTTTGATATCAAGCATATCAAAGGAAAGGAAAACAAGGTGGCTGATGCACTCAACAGAAAAGTGCATGAATTACATGCTACAGCCATTAGCATGTACATGAATGATATCAGGGATAGAATTCTGGAAGCTGCAAATGTTGATTTGTAGTACAGAGACTTAGTAGCAAAGCTACAACAGAGTGAGAGATCACAGAAAAAGGAAAGTTACACCTTGGAAGCTGATGGATTACTTCTGTATAAAACCATAATGTATATACCCAATGTCCAGGAATTGAAACTGGCAATTCTAAAAGAAATGCATAACGTGACTTACGATGGACACTCTGGATATCAGAAGACTGTGGCAATAGTCAAAAGCCATTACTTTTGGCCAGGTATGAAGAGGGAGATCGCTGAATTCATCGCCAGATGTATGGAGTACCAGAAAGTTAAGGATGAGCATAGGCACCCAGCAAGGTTGCTGCAGCCTTTACCCATTCCTGAGTGGAAGAGGGAAGTGGTGACCATGGATTTTATTACAGGATTGCCTAGAACGAGCAAGCAACATGATTTGATCATGGTTGTGGTGGACAAGCTTACAAAAGCTGCCCATTTTATTCCACTAAAAACCACTCACAAGGCAACAGATGTTGCTGATATCTTCTTAAAAGAAGTAGCACGCTTGCACGTAATTCCTAAAATGATTGTGTCTGATAGGGACCCGAAATTCACCTCAACTTTCTAGAAAGGACCGTTCAAAGGATTCAAAACGAATCTGAATTTTAGTACAACATATCATTCCGAGTCTGATGGACAGATAGAGAGGGTGAACAGAGTAATAGAGTACTTGCTAAGAATGTACGTGATGGACAAACCATCAAGATGGAAAGACTACCTGCATTTGGTAGAATTCACCTACAATAATGAGTATCAGGCATCGTTGAAGATGAGCCCATTTGAAGCACTTTATGGAAGAAAGTTCAACACTCCAGTGAGCTGGGACAATCCAGCTGATAGAGCAGTAGTTGGGCCAGAGTTGCTCCAGGAGATGGAGGACCAAATGATAAAAATTAAACAGAATTTGAAAGATGCCTAAGACAGGCAGAAAAGTTTTGCTGATAAGAATAGAACCCACCGAGAATTCAAAGTGGGTGATCATGTTTTCCTGAAAGTGAAAGCTAACAGGAGTTCCCTGAAGCTGGGAAGTTGCGCCAAGTTGGTAGCCAGATTTTGTGGGCCATTTGAAATCCTGGAAAGGATTGGGCCAGTTGCATGCATGCTTGCATTACTTGCATCTATGACTGTACACAATGTGTTTCATGTTTTGTTTCTTAAGAAATATATACCTGATGCTAATCATGTTATTAATTGGAATGTGATTCAGGTGGAACAAGAAGGTGTCCTGCAAGTACATCCTGTGCGCATATTGGATAGGAAAAACAAACAGCTCCAGAATCGAGCTATAGGGATTGTAAAGGTCCAGGGGACTTGGTACGATCCTGAGGATGCGACATGGGAGCATGAAGATGTTATGTGGGCAGAGTACCCGCATCTTTTTGAAAATTTTGAAAAGCTTGCATATGCAGTGTAAAGTTGCACTGAGGATAGTGCAAAAATAAGGGGAGGGGATTGTAATGTCCCCAAGGCCGAGCCCTGTTGTAATTCATGTTTAAAAAATGAATTGTAATTATGTTTTATAGGCTGGTGAGCCAAGTGATATAAGCTGGTGGGCTTATGTGATTGTTAGGCCAAATAGCCTAAGTGTGGAAGGCCAAGAGCCTGATTTTGTATATGTATCCATGTAGAACATTAATAAAAAAATATAATCACCATAGTGTGTAGGCCGACACGATGAATGAGTGATGGGGGATTAAGCTTCCACAGAGTGGGCAAGGGATTAGGGGCTGGAAGGTGGGAAAAAGGGCTAAGTGTTAAGCCTAGGGGCTTAAGTCCTTAGGGAATAATATTTTAATATTACTCCAAAAGACATGTGAATAATATGTTTTATCCTAAGTTCTTTTGGAAGGACAAGCAACGTCCAAATGGAAGGAACACAGGCTGAAGGAACGCATGCAGTTGCACGGGTGACAAGTGTCAACCCATGTGCATGCAGTTAAAACTGCCAAAGCAAGCCGTGATGGGGGTTCCGCTCCAATTCCCGGGGACTGCTGTGTAGGTTCGTTCTCCATTCCACCGTTGACCGTCTGAACTCATGCATCTTCTGAACCGTACACCCCCTGAACCAGAAGCCTGTGTAGATTTCGAGGAAAAGTCTATGTTTGTTCGAGAAAGCCGGTACTTCCTCTGTGTTGAACTGTCAAGCCTATGAGTGGAATCTTTGTACACCTTGCACAGTCCCGAAACCATAACTGTGATTTTGTCCTGTATTGTTGTTTGGAGAAAACCGAATGTCCCGTAATTGCTGAGCCTTGTTATGCTGTAGCATCGGTCTGTCACCAGTTTTGGGAAGCTCGTGTCTGTGTTTCCAGTGGACTGTTGTGGTCGTGCAGTGATGTACTGAGTGTGGCTTACTGGCCAAATAAGTCCGTGTTGAGCTTATGTGTAACCTCTCTCTAGGTGAAGGAGGTGATTGTTGTTGGAAGAGGCAGGTTGTCAGGCCTGTGAGCAACTCTTTCCAGGTGAGAGAGTTTGCTGGAAGTGGGTTCTTCCAGAGAGTGTCCACCACCAGCTTCGGGCTCTGAGACTTCCTGATCCGACCTGTTGTTGAAACCCAAGGCAAGGGAGGTTAGCAGCCGAAGGACTTTCTAGGTGACAGAGAAGGTGTATACTCCTGGGGTGGAGCAGGCATGTGGGGAATGAGAGTCCGAGAGTAGTGGCGTAAGATGGCATCCTGGGAAGAATCCTTCTGGTCATTCTGTGCTGTTTTCCCTGTAACCTCAACCTAGCCTAGGATTCCTTTCCTTGGGGTGGAGCTTAGTCCCGGCTCGGGGGAGACCCACTGCTGAGCTTGATGAGCAGCATGGTCTAAGGCTGGGAGGTTCGTGGAAGGCCTGCACGTGGTTGGTGGAATTACCACCGTTTCAGAGATAAGTACCAGATGATGTTTTAATTATGTTTTCTGCATGACTATGTAATTATAATTATCATGTATTCTACCGTGCATACGTATTAATGTTAAAGCCATTGATTATTTATAATAGAAGTAATTCTTATGTTTACTCTGAGTTTAAATGTGTTTTCATTTGCTTAAGTGCAAGTCATATATATATATANNNNATGATTAAGTATGAGTATGATGTTGTTCCACGAAGTAGCGTTTTCCCAGTCGAGAGGGGTTGATGGTCGGGGGACGTTACAAGATAACCCATCATGTCTAGGAAAATGTGTGGCCATACTCTCACAACAATGAAAAGTAAGCTTTGCACCTTGCATTTTTGCACTCATAATTTTTTTTCTCTACACTCATCCTTAATTTGAAATTTGGTATTGGATCAATATTTGTAGTCTAAAGTTTCTATCCAAATATCTCAATAAAATAATTGTTGTTGTAGACCAATTTTGAGTCCTATGTGCATGGGTATCTACAATATAGATTCTTTTCCTATGAATGTTTCAACCAAAGATTGGATTCTTCCTTTTGTGTTGATATTCATCACATGACATACTTCACATAGTTGACTAGGAATGGTGGTCTATGAGCCTGAATAAAAGGAAGCATGAAGGATCAACTTGTATTGGAATAAAGCTTGGAATTTGCTTGATATATATTTCCTATATCCTTGGTATTTATCAGACTGTGAAGAAATTTTTTATGCTTTATTTAGGTATTGTTCCGATCTTCCAACAATGTCTAGACCTTTATTCATAATTTTCATTTGACACTCATATAAATCAGTGTCTAAATCTCCACCCATGGACATTGGGATTTTCAAGCATACTTGTCCATTCTAGTTTGGTTCATATTCCACATTCATTAAGTGGATCACTTGTTAAATATGGATTATTGAATAATTTCTTAGTGTTTCATCTATTGGATTTGTCCACATTTTTCCCATGGTAGGGTCTAGAGGCAATATGATATTGTTGTCATCTTCTTTCATTTTGATCCTATATTTCTCCAAGGATATTATTTCTTTCATTTGTTTATCCCATGATCTACTAATAATTGTTTTGTAAGTTGATCCACCATCGACCACTAGTCCACAAGTTCTATTAATTAAAAAATTGTTGTAATTTTGATCCCCATGATTTTAGTACAGTTTCTCCAACAAGTACTCCTACATGTTCCATACAATGTTGATTTACAAATTTAAGATAATTTATTGATCTATGCAATTTTGGTCTTCCCGTAGCAATCTGATTTTTTTTCCCAGTAAAATGTTAACCTAAGAACTGAAATTGACTACAACATGAGGTTGGAAGTATCCTACTACTTTCGGATCAATTTGAGGTTCATGTTTGTTAGCACCCAATTTTGTTTTCGTTTAACAAATTGTGTTCTCTTTTGAAAAACAACCATCTTTGGTCTAGATAATACACTAACCAAGTACACTTAACCATTTCCTGAAGGTTAAACCTATTCACATTTCCAAATATATTGTGTGCTAAAATGTTGTTTCCTCTCCTTCATGTGCATTGACCTCATTTATTGGGACCACACTGTAACATCCCCAGATCCTCACTGAGGCACACTACCACAATTTTTTTTTCTCTAATACCAACCTGTAATGCACCCAACTCCCCTGCTAAGAAATGTTACTACTAAAAATGACTTAGTATAACTCTAATACCAATCTGTAATATGCAGAAGTATACACAAAGTGACACACAAATTCATACTATCATCATTAATAATTAAACTCATAAATGCATTTGATTTAAACATGCACCACAACAATTAAACACACATAACAACATTCATATATGCAAAATGCAGAGTTAATGCAACATTCATCCACAACATTTAATAGTAAATGAAACAGTGATTAAAACACTTATCTTTTAAAAACGATTTACATAACCGACTGCAGACAAAGGACGTTTCACCCAACCATAGACTCTACTAATCCAATTCTCTCAGTAGCAAGTCACCCCCGAGTTGGGGCTATGAGTTCACAAGGAAGGATAAGATCCTATGGTGTCTACAATCCTCTATAACAACTCAATTACCCACTAAAACATAGTGACATGACTCCTACAATAATTCCAACCACCCAACTCTCTTCCCCATCAACCTGCACAACCCGGGGATGAAATTTCCTTCTTTGCACCACAATCCCTCATACAATCTCCATCCCCTCCAGGGATCCAACATAGACTGAACATGAATCTAATATCTCTACTGGGGGTTCCAGGAAATCCAACCACAACAAGAGTGCTCACACAACAATCTCACTTTCTCTTAGGTAATTTTCTCAACAAAAAATTCACTCATAGGCATAACAACCTCATTCTCAACACAATTATTAGCTTTAGCAAGCTGTTCTCAATACCCACTATGGCTGGCCACTCTTCTACAACAATCTTCTCTCTCTTTTTTCCCTCTTGCTAACTGTAAAAACTCTCCTACCAATATGCTTTAATTTTCCTCTTTTCCCATGTTTTCTTGAATCTTATTTCCCCCCAAAGATGATTACACTCAACCCTTGCTACCATGAGTGAGTGGGATGGATTCCTCAGTCAAAATATTACATGAATGCAATGATTTGAGTGCTTAATAAGTCAAAGGGATAAATGACAAACTGATTAATGAAGATTGCTTAGGAATCAAGGCATATGAAAACCCCTCAAAACCTCCATCAAGCCCCTCTATTTTGGAATCATATCCCCCCATTACTCTCATCCATACCCATCTATAGTCGGCGGTGTATTTCATTTTTTATTATTTTCAATGTACAAATTTTACATATTACATCACTTGGCCCCTGACTATTCATAATATTTACAAATACACAATGCTACATTGGGGATAAAAAATAGGGTGTTACAATCCCCTCTCCCTACAATTTGCATTGTCATTAGTGCACATCACCATATAAGTGTGCATGTACACACATATAAAATATTATATCACAATACTTGATAATTCTGTAGTTTAATGACTCATGCAACAATTCCAACCAACAATCTCTCGTTCCACTCAATCTACACAACCCAAGGAAGTGTACCCCCTTCTCGGCATTGTAGTTTCTTAGGCTACCCCACTTCCCTTCCAGGGCTCCAACATAGGTCAGACACGAAGTCTCAAATTTGTGGCTCCAATGTTGGAATACTAAGAGGNGGGGGGGGGGGGGGGAGAATCAATATGAACACTTTTTACCACTTTCAATCACAGTATATATAAAATTCAACTTTATCAGCATTATTCAATAGTTTATCACTTATGCATTCAATATATCATTGCATCATAAACAATATCATTCATCAGTGCATAATAAACAACCATAGCTACATATTACATCAAAATTTACATGGAAACCCAAATGGGAGAAAACCACATAATTCTTTCTCATAAATATCAAGAATACATTCATAGGAAGCACCAATTTCCCAATTCTCTAGCACCATTTGGAAGGAGGCTCCAACCCCTTATTTACAGGATCCAACCTAAAGGAATATACAACTCCCTAAATTCTCCAGCTCCAACTAGAAGGAAGCTACGACCCCCTAATTTACAAGCTCCAACTTGAAGGAATCTCCAACTCCCTTAATTCTCTGGCTCCAACCCCTTGATTTACAGGCTCCAACCTGAAGGAAGCTCCAACTCCCCGTGTTCTCCAACACCAACCAGAAGGAGGCTACAACCCCCTGTCCTATTTCCCTGAAATATAAGTGTAGACTCAACCTGTCACTACTACTAATACTGTCATTGCCACTATCAATTCAACTTGTCACCAACCTGTCATTGTCACATCAACCTGTCACTGATGATCAACCAATCATACAACCTATCAATGTCCATGTCTCTGTCTCTGTCACTATCACTATCACTAATATACCATCATCAACCAACTATAACTAGATCCATTCACATGGATACCAAAACCATCACCATACCATGTACATCAACCATGTACCTGATCCTATACCATACTATGTATGTCAACCCTGTACATCAACCATGTACCATAACCTGTACCATACCATGCACATCAACCATGTACCATAACCTGTACCATACCATGTACATCAACCATGTACCAAAACCTGTATCATAAATATGTGTCACACCATGCACATAAGATGTGCCTCAAGCATGTGCCAATGTCTCAACAAGATACTAAAGACATGCCTCAAGCATGCACGATGACATCACCAACATGTAACCCTAAAAACATGCATATAGACATACCTTTAAACCTATAGCTAACCCGGTGCATTGTTTTATAGACTTGCAGACCTTCCTCAGCCTCAACAACATCAAACTAGCTCCACTTAGAAATTGGGTCCACATAGAAATCCCAACATCACTTGTCAACTCTGCATACAAAGCTGCTCATAATTGTACCTCAAATATGAAAACTTGTAAGATTCACCACAAGCTCAATTTTCCATTTATGATTATGAAATTTCTATTTGAGGTACTTCTGTATGTATTGTCAAACCTCTAAAAATTTCACATTCTACAAAGTCCCATAACATAAGTTATAACACAAATGCCAAGTTGATTTGTTTGAAACATATTTCGGGACCATTCATGAACTATGAATTTCGCAGAGCATATCTCCAACATTATTGTGATCCAATGTCTGAAAAATTAACCAAAGATACTATGTTATCTTTCCTCCATCTCCTCAAAATTTAAAGGTCTGAAACTTCCCAGAACAGAAGTTATAGTACAAGTGGCAGACCTTCCTGAATTTTGACCTATTTTAGAGAGCGAACTTGTACAACATGCCACGTGCTCAATATTTGATATCTGATTTTGAAACTCACAAAAATAATACTAAAGACTGTAATATTTCCAATGCAATTGGTCTCATAGAATTTGGATTCTATATTAAGATGTTATGACTTTTTTACCCGGAACACCTGTTTGAGATTAGTTTCAGGACTAGTCAAAAACCCTATCTTCCACAGAGTGTATCTCCAAAAGTACAATGACCCAGAAGATGAAATTTGTACCATAGGAACCTAGACATGTCTTCTCAACCTCCTCCAATTTTTTATATTTGAATCATTCTAGAAGACAAGTTATATAAAAAAATGGTAAGATGATCTTTAAATAACATTCCTTAAAACACATCATCACAAGACTTCATCCTCCCTTGGAATTTTTCCCTTATTCACTTCATATTCCCTTTGAAATACACCTCATATGTCCTTGATTACCTTGGATAAGAATCACTTTCTCACTTAGTTACATATTCAATGAACTTGTGTGTGTACAAATGAGAGGCTCTTGATGTGTATTTATACTTTTCCAAGTGACTTCTTTACTTAACTTTAGGGTTGACCTGTAACTTCTTGTTTACAATGGTTTTACCCTTTTTCCTCATTTTGGGGCCAACTAATAACTTCTTGTTGCAACCGTTTAGGGGCTTCTTAACCATTCTTTGAGGCTTCTAACTTCATGACCTCATAACTCTTCGGTCGTGAGGAACTACTTGACGTACCACCTACCGTTGGAAACGACATGACAAGGACTATCCATCTATGAGTGTGTTACATGCATTTACACTGTCCTTCATGTCCTTATGCCTAAAAAAACTTCAGGATTCATGACCAAACCTCTGGGGCTTCTTGTAGACTTCTTTAGATGTACCCATCACATTTTTTGACATCAATGACAACCACTTATTTTGACATCAATGACAAACAACTATCCAAAAAAATAATTGACAACCAACTATCCAACATCTAGAAAATCTAACTGCACCAAAATGGAGTCTTTGTACACATATGTACAAATGTACATTCATATTTCCTCAAAAATCTGTAAAACGTTGCAAGTACTCTTCCCACATGACCTCTTCATGCTCCCATATGGCGTCTTCAGGACCATAACAGGTCCATTGAACCTTTACCAGGATGATGGTTTAGTTCCTGAGCACTTTGAATTTCCGATATACTATGCACACCATATCCACCCGAAATTCCCCTTCGTGCTCCACTCGGATCACCGTCCAATCAATCACATGGTTACGATCATGCACATACTTCTTTAATAAAAACACACGAAACACATTATGAATTCTCATGATTATAGACAGTGCAAGCATATATGCAACTGGGTCTATCCTCTCAATAACTTCAAATGGCCCACAATATCCCACTGCCAACTTTGGGAAACTTCCCAATTTCAATGAGATCCTTTTTTCTTTTACTTTCAAAAACACATGCTTGCCCACTTTAAATTCTCCATGTTCTCTTCCCTCGTCAACATAGTTCTTTTTTCTATCATGTGAAGTCTTTAAATTATGTTTTCTTTTTACCATCTGTTCTTCCATTTCTCTTATCATTCTAGCCCAATAATTGCTTTGTCTTCTGGGTTATCCTAACTCACTGGTATGCTGCATTTTCTGCCATACAAGACTCAAAATGGGCTCATTTTCAATGATGTTTGATACCCATTTTTATAAGTGAATTCAACCAAATGAAGATAGTCTCCCCACTTGGAAGGTTGATCCATTACACACATTCTTAACATATCTTCAATCATTTGGTTGACCCTATCAGTTTTCCCATTTGATTTTGGATGATAAGTTGTGCTAAAATTTAGATTTGTTCCAAATCCTTCAAACAACCTCTTCCAAAAATTGGAAGTGACCGTGGTATCTCTATGAGATACGATTTCCTTAGGAACACCATGTAGCCTGGAAATTTCCTTCATATAAATTACTGCAATGTTTGTTGCCTTATGTGTCATCTTGACTAGTATAAAATACACATCCTTTGTAAGCTTCTCCACCACTACTATGATGGAATCATGTTTCCTTTCTATTCTAGGCAACTTGGTAATGAAATCTATGGTAACAATCTCCCATTTCCACTCAGGTATGGGAAATGGTTGTAGCAATCTTACTGGATGTCTGTTCTCAACCTCTACCTTTTGACATTCCTTGCATCTAACAATAAAATAAACCACATGTTTTTTCATTTCAGGGTCAATAATATTGACCTCTTACATCTGCAATTGTTTTCTTATATCCTGGATGTCTAACATATGGCACATTGTGCATTTCTTTTAAATTTAAATTTCTCAATCATTGAGAATTAGGAACATGAAAATTGTTTCTGTACAAGATAATTTCATCCTCTTCTATTTTTTAATCTTTATATTTATGTTGTACATTATTCTATTGTAAGCTTTCTTTAATTTGCACATAATGTTGGTTTGCTGTCACAACTTCTAAAATTCTATCTTTTAAATCTGAACTATACATGCTTATGGTTGTGGCACACATTTCATGCACCCTTATACTGAGTGCATCAACCACTTTATTCTCTTTCCCTTTAATATGATTGATGTCAAATTCATATTCGTTGAGAAATTAGAGCCATATAGTTTGTATGGAATTCCATGTTGGTTGTCCAAGCAAATATTTCAGACCACTATGGTCTATTCTCAACTCAAATTTTCTTCCCATGACGTAATGCCTCCACATTTTTAGTGCATGAACAATGGCTACAAGTTCTAAATCATGGGTAGCATAATTTATTTCATGATCATTAAGTTTCCCTGACTCATAACATATGTCATGCCCATTTTGTGTAAGGACCCCACCAAGTCCTTCCTTGCATGCATCTATGCACAAAACAAAATCTTTTATCTGGATTTGCAACCTTTAAAATAGGTGCATTGGTTAATAAATATTTCAAGTGTTGGAATCTCTCTTCACACTTGGCAGTCCATTCAAATTTTATTCATTTCTTTTGCAACGAATAGATTGGGTGTGAAATCTTGGAGAAACCTACAAAATCTCCTATAGTAACCAACTAGACCCATAAATGATATAACTTATGAAATATTCTTTGGTGTTGGCTAAATTTTTATTAATTCAATATTTTATGGATCTACTTCTATGCCATCCTTTGAGACAATGTGGCCCAAGTGATGGATTTGATTTTGATATAAAGAGCACTTTCTCAACTTGGCATGCAATTGGTGTTGTCTCAACACTTGTATCACCATTCTCAAATGTTGCTCATGCCCCTCCTCTGTCTTGGAGTAGATAAGAATATCATCCAATACGACAATAACAAAATTGTCTAGGTAATATCTAAACACTCCATTCTTTAAACACATAAAAGTAGTTGGTGCATTTTTCAACCCAAATGGCACCACTACAAATCATAATGACCATACCTTGTTTGAAAGAATGTCTTGATAGTATCTTCTTCTCAGATTCTTACTTGATCATAGCACGAACTCAAGTCAATCTTTGAAAATATCTTTTCTCCCTTCAACTAATCAAAGAGATCATCAATCATTGGCAAATGATACTTGTTTTTTATTGTAACCTTATTCAGTTGCCTAAAGTGAATACATAACATCAGAGTTCCATCTTTTTTCTTCACAAAAAAACCAGGGCACCCTGAGGAGAAACACTTGGGCATATGTACCCTTTCTTCAACAACTCTTCTAGTTGCATCTGCAACTCTTTTAGTTCTGGTGTGCTCATTCTATAGTAATTCTTGGACACTGGAGAAACTCTAGGCATGAGATAATATAGAAGTCCATGTCTCTCTTTGGTGGAAATCCTAGCAATTCCCAAAATACATCTTCATATTCCTTCAAATACTGGATATTCTTCAATATTTGGCACTTCATCCTTGGTCGGATCTTCCATATGTGTTGCATATATTTGGAAACCTTTTCCAAAACATTTTTATTTTTATTTTTTTTCAACTGCAATGCTAAAATCTTTCTGACAGATATAGACCTTGGAATACCTTGAATTGTCCTTGAATTTTCTTCCTCATCAAGACATGTGAAAGCCCCATTTTAGCAATCTAGGAAAACATGATGATTTTCTATCCAATCCATGATAATCAAGAAGTCATATGATTTGAGTGGTATGATGTTCAAATATGTCTTAGTGCTAACTCCATCCATGTTCATTGCACAATATTTAACAAGCTCATTGATTCTTCTCTTGGTTCCAGTGGCTAGATGAACCAACCAAGATTTTTCATGCTTACATCTCTTCAATTTAAATCTTTCAACCACATTAGGATCTATATAGCTATGACTAGCTCCAAAATCAATCAAAATAGCTATAGGTTGATAATCAATATTTCATTCCACCTCAATCATGTGGGAATGATAGTCTGTTTGGGTATTGTCCAAAGCTGCATAAATCCTTGGCATGCTCTTGCAATTACACTATATCGGCTTCTTGAATGCTATGCACAATCTTCATCCTATCTCCTTTATGAGGACAATATTTATACATGTGGTCTCTGTCACATCCCCAACACTTTATAGGTCATTGTCTTTCCCTTTTCCCCAAGGAATCTATCATAGTGGGTTCATTTTGTGCTTGCTTCCCTTTCCTATATGAATGATAATTGTTCCTAAATAAAGGTGGATTGAATCCTTTCTTCTTCTGATCCATATTTCCTTTCTCTTTTCATCCCAAGATCTTTGAAAATATGGTCTTCTCTCATTCTACTCATAAAGATACGTTTCTTTTCTTATGGATTCTTCGAGTGTCTTGGGCTCATCAAACTGAATTTTAACACTATAGAAAGAAGGTAGTCCACTAAAAAATATTTGGATTTTATCCTTCTCATACTGTATGAAGCCAACATACCTCAACAACTCAAGGAACCTCCTCTCATACTCATCCATTGTCATTCTTCCAAGCTTGATTTCGAAGAAATATTTTATCTTCTTGTCATAATAATGTTATGACAAGTATTTCTTCTGAAAATACTTTTTAAATTGCCTCCATGAGATCCTCTTCTCATCAATGTGATTGTGATTAACCTACTTGAGTTGGTCCCACCACATTGATGTTTTTCCTTGAAGATTGTAGGTTGAAATTATGGCTTCTACATTTGATAAATAATTGTGCAATTGGGAATATTTCCTCATTCCAAACAACCGTGATTCTACATCTTCATCTTTTTTATGATCACCATAAAAATTAAGAGGCTTAATCTTCCTAAGCTCTCCTTGAAAAGCATCTACCTCAGAGCCCCTTCTTTGTTTTATGACAGGGAACACACTTGGGATTCTCTCTGATCCTAAATATGCATGAGATCTTCTGGTCAAGTGTCCTGGTGAATTTTAATGTCTACTATCTCTCCCTGAGTGCCTAGATCTCTTATGATCATCTATTATAACATGAGATTTGGATGCTTTTACTTGTCTTGCAATGGCTACTTGTTTTGTGCTAGAGTTTTTATTAAATTGTCTCTGCAACATATTCAGACTCTGTAGAAACTCTTATTAATATCTCATCATCCTTTCATTTTCTTCTCTATATCTTCACACTTTCTTCTGCAAGATCCCCATAGTTTCAACCAGCTCTTTCGGCTCTACTTTGTTTCTATGTCCATTGGAATCGGTCTTAGCATTTCCTAGGCTGACATGTAAACATTTGATTTCACCCTCATGGCTATAAGATACATGAGCATATTACATATCTCTAATCCTCATGTAGGAACTAATTATGTTCCTCTCATACCTCTAATTCTGCAAAAATGTGCATGCAACAATTACTGTTAGAATTATGCATATCGTAATCTATTTCATTAATTAGGTTATAGGTCATCCTTCATTTGATTTTATGGAGAACATAGATGCACTAATATAAATCATGATCCTTTTGACATAATTTCTTCTAAATTATCTTTCCAACGATTGCATTCATGTTGTAAATGTGTTGAACTTGCACAGAATAGATCTATCCAGAAAATACCACACACATTTGCAGAGAGAAATTGAGAAAGAAGAAGCAAGAGAGAAAGAATGGAAGAATTCTCATTAATCGTATTCCACACTCGAAGAGTGAATAATTTACAATAGATATAGGATACATGAGTAACTAATGAGCCATAGTGGTGGTCTAGATTGATCTGGACACACACCATCAGTTACAAGAGTAAATTGCCACCTACTCTAGTCTCTCAGGAAGTTACGGGAGTGAACTACCACCTAGCTGAGTTAACTAGTCAACTAGTCTTTAGTTAACTGACTGAACAAAGAGTAGTGAGTTGGTGATGATCCCAATGTTGCATGGTGACAAAACCAATGCAACATCTAAACTCAACTCATCAAACTGAAGTGTCAACTGAAAGAGAATATTCTCCAGGTGGAATATTCTCCCCTAAAATATAGGAGACTGGATAATGACTAATTATGACTAATAAACAAGGAATAACCTTAGGAAAAATAAATCCTAGGTGTGTGTGAAGTAACTCCAACATCCCCCCTAAACATCACTATGGTGAAAATAAAGAATGGGTCCCGGCTACGAGGCCATGTTTGGTACCCAAATACAAAAGATACACTGAACTAAATGAGGAAAGAGGGAAAACCTCATGGGAACAAAACCCCACCTCAAATTACAATGCATAAAATAAAAAATGAGAAGGAACAAAAAACAGTTGCTAAGCAACTCTGTCCTTCACTCCAAGAAGACCTCGCAACTGTGCAAGTTTGTGCTCGTTGAAGATGTAGATGTCCGCATGGATCTGATGAAGTATATGCACCATTTATATTTCCACACATATCCACTTTATCTTCTTGTAATGAATAATATCCAAATAAATTTTGGATGAAATTTTGAAAACTGTGCGGCCGTTTCTAGAAAAATGCTGAAATTTTGTTGATTTTAAAACGATCATAACTTCACTTTTTGGACTCCGTTTCGGATGATTTGTTTTTTGAAATTGGATATTTTCTCGAGAGGAATTCAAATATCCAATTTGTTTATGCAAATTGTACTCATAAAATATCATAATGGCATCTGATGTGCGCGGATCCATTTTTGACCTCTAAGATGCATGCATGGTGCATGCAAAAGTGTCTGCATGTGACTCCTAAGATGCATGCCATATATCTTCCACATGAATTTCAGAAAATAAATCTAAAATGGAGTATACATTATATTCAATTAATGGAATACAAATTTCTGCAAAAACTTTTGTAGAATACTCTTCATAATAAGAGACTTGATCTTCTGATGGCTTCTCTTCTGGCTCTATCTGTTTGACCTCCTACATGAAATCTTCACAATAATCTTTATTCCCAAATAGAACCTCCAATATGGTCCATAATTCATTTGGATTTAATCCTTGTGATTCTTCATATACCTGATGGAAAAGTTTGTGAGAAACAGACATGCCGATACTTCCTATGGCCATATCTTGTTTATTGAGAAAATCATTTTTCTCATCGACAAAATCAAGCTCTACTTCCATTGCCATAGTAATTTGGTACAAGCCTCTGCATCTAAGATGAAGCAGATTTTTTGGCTTCCATTCCAAATAGTTATGAGGCGTGAGAAGTATTTCCGGCGAATAATCTATCTTTTTGTTGTCTTTAATATTTTGTACCTGTAAAAAATGATTTGGTGTAGCTTTAGCTTAGTAGTCTGTCGACTCTGATACCATGTAAATGTGTTGAACCTACACAGAATAGATCTAGCTAGAAAATACCACACACATTTGCAGAGAGAAATTGAGAAAGAAGAAGCAAGAGAGAAAGAATGGAAGAATCCTCATTAACCGTATTCCACACTCAAAGAGTGAATAATTTACAATAGATATAGGATACATGAGTAAATAATGAACCATAGTGGTGGTCTATATTGATCTGGACACACACCATCAATTACAAGAGTAAACTGCCACCTAGTCTAGTTTCTCAGGCAGTTACGAGAGTGAACTTCCACTTAGCTGAGTTAACTAGTCAACTAGTCTTTAGTTATCTGACTGAACAAAGAGTAGTGAGTTGGTGATGATCCCAATGTTGCATGGTGACAAAACCAATGCAACATCTAAACTCAACTCAACTAGTCAAACTGAAGTGTCAACTGAAAGAGAATATTCTCCAGGTGGAATATTCTCCCCTAAAATATAGGAGACTGGATAATGACTAATTATGACTAATAAACAAGGAATAACCTTAGGAAAAATAAATCCTAGGTGTGTGTGAAGTAACTCCAACACATGCCTCATTTTGAGTTCTAGGCTAAAAGTTATAGCTTTTTGAATTTGCCATTTCTACTCAATTATGAACTATTTTGACTTGTGCAATTTCGCTGAGAGACCATCTTCTGTCATCTGTAGTAGAAAATATGGTAGGAATCATAATTTTTTTTATCGAGCACACATAGTATATTTGATTGAAAATACACAAAAAAATTTGGATTCATAATCCGATGCTTCAATCAAATTCTGTATAAATTTGGATTCATAATCCGATGCTTCAATCAAATTTTGTATAAATTTGGAAATGGCGACTTTATACTTTTACATTTTCTTCAGGATTGAAATTTTTGGCTAAAACTGGGTATCTCCCAAATGGAGAGAAAATGGGAAAACTCTCTTCAGACAAAGTTGTCCAGATTGATGAGTAGGTAAAATGTTGACTAAATAAACTTTTCTAGATTTTTGATCTGAGGTCCCTTTTCCTCCTT
>JASDQU010102171.1:458564-475341 GCA_032191745.1 Picea mariana | reverse complement strand
ACCATAGTGATGTTCATGGGGGGTGTTGGAGTTACTTCACACACACCTAAGATTTCTTTTTCCTAAGTTTTTTCTTTGTTAATTAGTCATAATTAGTCATTATCCAATATCCTATATTTTAGGGGAGAATATTCCACCTACATAATATTCTCTTTTAGTTGACACTTAAGTTTGATTAGTTGAGTTGAGTTTAGATGTTGTGTTGGTTTTGCCACCATGAAACAATGGGATCATCACCATTCTAATGTGCACTTTCCTTGGGATGCTCACCAGACTGGCTCATTACCCTTGATTCCTTGATATACTCCTCACTACTCTCTGTTTATTTAGTTAACTAAATACTAGTTGACTAGTTAACTCAACTAGATGGTAGTTCACTCCCGTAACTGCCTGAGAGACTAGACTAGGTGGCAGTTCACTCCCGTAATTGCCTGAGAGACTAGACTAGGTGGCAACTCACTCCCATAACTATTGGTGTGTGTCAAAATCACTCTATACCACCACTATGGCGCATTGGTTCTCCTCCAGTGAGAATTGGTTGAGTTATACATAGTATATCATGTGTAAATGATTCATTATTCATTATTCATTACGGTTAATGAGAATTCTTCTATTCTTTCTCTCCTTCTTCTTCTTTCTCAATTTCTCTCTGAAAATGTGTGTAGTATTTTCTATCTAGATTTATTCTGTGCAAGTTCAACACATTTAAAATACCAAAGGTAGTTCCAACTACTATCCCACATAAACAGTGCCGCAAGGTAGTATCTCATACTACAAAATTCAACTTCATCACAATCTGTTCAAACGTTTAACATAAGAACACTTCAACCACTGTAGCCTCAGTCCAAGCACCTTTTATCCAGTAGAAGTAGGTTGAAAACATTGAAGAAAAGAACAGGGATTCCTTCTTCACACATTCAACTCATGTAGCTAGACTGGTTAAAAAGGTCCAACCCTTCTAGCCACAAGTTTGTGACAACCTTCAAGAAGCTAAGCAGCGCAACTTCTCTAGCAAGGCAAGCAATTCATCAAGATGGAGATTCAACAAACACTTTTCCCTCTCCCCCGGGAAATCAACGAAATGGAGAACATTGATTCCCAAGGATGGAGGATTTATCCAAGTGGATATCAGTGGCCACCCACCTATTCCAACTAGCTCAAAATAGTCTTCTGTCAATTTATTATTTTTAGCAGTTTTTCGGTTCCTAAACTTTCAGGACCATTTTGAGGGCCTAAATGAATTTTTTTTGGGATCTAGCACCTCAAAAATAGCCGAGGGCTCTAATTGAGCCCTCCAAATAAATATCCTCAATGATTCCTTTCCAACAAGCTATCATGCACCCCAAACATAGATTGTATGACAAAGTTACGCCCTTGGGAAATTGATACAACAAACTACCCAAAACGGGGTCCACAAAAATGTTGGTTTTTCATCTTCCAGGGTTAGGGTTTTGGATTTTATTTATGTTAAAAAGGAATTTATAGACTCATTGTAATCATCTTCTTCCAAATGCGAGTAGACTTCACATCTCTTCTTAGAGATAATATGCCACCATTCTAGTGATTTTTTCACTCTGTATTTCTACAGTTTTGTACATTTCGCTCATTAATAGAAATTGTGTATTACTGTATCTTTGTGTTTATGGTTGCATATATGATATATTTATGTATATTATTGGATATATGAGATATCTTTGTACATTTATTTATTATATTTCCGCTCTCATTTCATGCCGAAATAATTCGCATCAATTTGTGAGAATAGATCTAGAATGCTAAAGAACTCTCTTCATTTTCCTAGGCCCTCCCATGAGGGATTCAAGTCTAATATAGATATGATACAATGTTTATTTTTCTAGTGAAATATATAATATCACAATATTTCATATACAAATTGCTTGAGTTACATATGAGCCAAATTGGCCCCTTATTTATACTAAACTGGCCTCCCCAAAAAACATGTCTTTTCAATTTTCACTTTTCACATTATGAAGACCGACCATAGTTATAAAATTCAACACTTCCTTTCCCCCTTCCCTCATGGTGTCCATGATATGTTTCTTATTCTTTGGTGAGGCCCAAAATACTCCTTGGCCATTTCATAACCCTTTATTTTGACAATATTCTCTTTATCCCTCAACTTTCCCCTAAATACCCAAGGAAACATTATACCTTTGGTCATATTCCCACTGCACCTTTTGGTTTCTTCCATGTTATCTCTCTCCTTCCTTGCACCAAACTTCATATGTGGTTCTAGCTGGTTACCCTTTTGTTACTTAAGTTGAGGATTAGTCCCCTCTTTATTTTTGTCTCAAATTAGGGCCTCATTTTATAGGACTCCACCCTAGTAAGGATTCATCATTATGCATGTATCTCCTAGCTTTCATATATTATGTGATGTTTTGTCCTACTCAATGTATCCTTTAGAGAGAAATTGTTGTGATTCTTTTCCTTGATTTTGATTTCATTACCTCCCTCATGTATCATTATAAAATGTTCACCCTATAATAGATGAAAAAGTGTTGTCAACCACCAATTTCTTTTTAATTTCTACTATTGTCCTCTTTATCCTTCTAACTTGTCACTATATAATGTATGGCATCATGAACCACATTCCTGCTTGTTTTTTGGATTGTGTCTCTTATCTCCTTACACTCTCATCATAAGATAAGGGGGTTGTTCTCCTATTTCCTACCTCACCTTCATTATAATTATCATTGGAATTGATGCTAAATTCAGCTTTGCCAATGGTTAGGGTGTCATGACATCATCACTCCCTTTTTTTATCATGTTTAGTTTCATCATTATCCCTTATGAGAGATGATGTGCATCTCATTCACTAGCTATTGCTAGAGGGTTCACCTCCCTCCTACCTCATCTTCATGATCTCCTATTATCATTTTCATAATCATCACCCCTATAAATTGGTAGGATGCCCCCCACCTTTTTCAGTGGAAAGAAAATAGGTTGATTGTTATCATCTCACTTCCACTAGGGCTCTTATGGTGAGAGAGATGTTGGTTAATGGATAGGGTCTCTTGTGCATTTTCCCTTGCCTACCCCAAGGGGAAATCTCTTTTCCTTGACTTTCTTTTGTTCTTGTTGTCTCTAATATCCTATTCTTCCTTCACTACATCTTTCTAATTGTAGCACCCCCACTATAATCCCCAATTTAGTTAATGCATAATGTAGATATGAATGTGGCTATGGCCAAAGTGATGTAATATGCAAAATGTATTTTCTGAATTTTAATAAATATAATTTGATGCTAGTTTTTGGGAATATGGAAAAAGATGAGGGTTGATTTATCCACAAGGGATGGGAAGGCTTAGGGAGTGTCTAAGAGGGGGCCCAAAAGTGAAATGGTTTATGGGTATTAATCCAAACCCATTTTTCTGAATTTTATTATCATTTGGGGGAAAACCCTCTTTTTATGTTTGAGTGTAAGAGAGCCCAACAATTTTTCTCATGTAAGAGGGTGGGTGTGAGAGTCACATCCCATAGTTATTAGAAAGAATGGGGAATAAGAAATCAACATTGGTCAAAGTGAGAAGTCAATGGTCTTGGGAAAATAGAGGTAATTTTTATGGGGGTTACATGAAGTTTTTACACATTCAATTTTCGCTTGAACAATAAGCAGAGAGAAAGGAAAAAGAGCACCAAATATAGAAAAATAAGGCTGGTTGAATTTAGGAGCATGCTGGAGCATTTTGGAACATATTGGAGCTGGAAATTGAAGAACTAGGTTGTCATGTTTGAGGAGTGAACTTCTGAGTGAGTTGCACTATAGTAGCAATTTTTGTTGTTGTTTGTTGGTAATCTTCCTGGAAATGAGTCCCTTGAGTTCCCAATAGAGATATTCCTAGATACTTGAGCTAGAGAGACCCTGATAAATGAATTGTATGCCCTATGGACTGACAGAAGTGAAGGGGTACATTCCTTTGGTTGGGAAGGTCAAGAGGAAGAGAGATGAAGAAAATTTAGGATAGCTGTAGAAAACTATCAATGGGTTGTAATGTATTTAGCTATTAGTGGAATATGAAAGGCACCCTTCTCTTATGGATTCCTAGCCCCATCTCAGGGGATGCTTCCTACCAAGATCTAGAATGACAGGTCTATGGTTGGGTGGAACGTCCTTCCCAAGAAATTGATTGCATAAATGTTTTATAAAGATAAGTGTTTATCTATTTTATGAGTTATTCATGAGTTTAATTGTTGTGTTTAAATATATGTATGTGAATGGTTTATTGTTGCTATAAATGATTTATTTATTGCATTCCTATTCATTTAGAATGTTGTAGATGCATTTCATTGTGGGTGTTAGAATTTGGTAAAAAAATTGAATTAAATCTTAGCTGGTAAGATTCAACAAATGAATTAGCATAAATTTCAATTTTATGTGTATTATTTTGCAAGTAATGTTCCCTGGTGGAGCTAGGGGATATCACATTATGGTATCAAAGAAGAAGGTTGCAACATTGGCCTGTAAGGGGCCTGCTACAAGACAACAATAAGTTGTTTGGATCAGATTTTTTATTTGGGAAAAAAATATTTATCTATGGGGAAATGTTGAAGGAGAATTTTGTGGTTGATTGCATCATGATAGACATGGAAATTGTGTTCAATTAATTCTCCATGGTTTCCAATGAGTTGTTGTTTTCTTGATTTGGGAAATCAGATCATAAGTTATTCCCTAGAGAAACTAATGCACAAGAGCCATTGATCGCACCCTACGATGGATTCCTAGTCGTTGATATGCAATGGGATTTATTTGTCCCATGTGCATAGGAAGGGGCTCATAGGAATGGTTTATAAGAAAAATAAAACCCCTGGTTACTTGTGTGGGAAGCATAGAGAGAGCCACAGAACCTTGTGGATCCCACACACAACACAAATTTTTGCTAAGGGTCTTGATGGAACGATGTCCCAGATAACTGGATATCAGAAGAGTTTAGTAAGTGTCAAGTGCAGGGAGAAGATGCCCGATATCTCAGTGGGTAAATACCCTGATAGCCACGTGCTGCGCCAAGTGGTAGGTCACTTCGATATTACGTACCTATTGACGAGTCTAAATTCACCCAATAATAGTAAGGGGTTCTCTCAGGTAAGAATTCCCAATTATACTTCTCACCATTTGGAATAGGGAACCCATTCGGATTCTCATCCGAAAGCCATTGTTGGTTTGATTTTATTGGTTGTAGCCCGATCCACCGATGAGTGTGAATGATGGATGGTTATGCAAACAAAAGATGTAGATGAAGACTATGTAAATGCAGATATCTAATATACTTCTAATCTACCCTATCCTAGCTAGGAGTGAACTATAGTGACCTAATGAGTTGTAATGAAACTAAACTATCAATAAACCCCAATCAGATAGCTATCATGAAGGAGCATAGTTAGAAACACATGAATTCAAGTCTATAGCCAGAATAGTCTAAGTTGTGTTTCTCCATACAATCACAACTCATTTGCTCAAGATATGTAATATAAGAAAGAGTAAAAACACTGCAAGAAGACATATATTGATCTAGATTTTATGAGCAAAACAAAATGACTACAGAGTATTAACAAATGCTTAACACAAATTTAATAGAGATACTATAAAACAGGTTCTCTATTCAACAAGGAAATAATATGAAACTGTAAAATGTAGCGGAAAACAAGCTTGTTGGAATGGTGATGGCTTATCTCTGAGAAGAGATGTGATGGCTATGCTCATTCACAAGCAGATGATTACAATGAGGCTTTGAAGGCCTTTTTACAATAAAAATGAGTGTCAAAAACCGTAGACATCCAAAAACCTAACCCTAGGAGATGAAACGCCAAAAGTCATGTGGGCCCTGTTTGGGTAAGTCAGTACATCAACTTCTCGGTGTCGTAACTTTTGCATACGATCTCCGTTTTAGGCATACGATAGCCCATTCAAAATATCTATCTGAGGAATACAACTGCCGACAAAAAATTCATGATGAAAAATTTTGATTGCTACATACCCAAAAAAACGTCATTTAGGGCCTCAAAACGGCTCTGAAAGTTTAGGACCCAAAAAACTGCTAAAAATAGTAAATTATCAAAATTGCCAGAAAGTTGTTTTGAGCCAACTGGAAAAGGTGGGTGGCCATCGATATCCACCTGGATCATATATTGCATCAGAATAGTCCATAAGAAAACATTCTCTTACAACCCATCTGAACATCAAACATTCTGCTTGAAATAGTTTGCAGCAAAAAAGCAACACATGTGATTCCTTCTCTCTATCAAAATTTGTCTTTGAGGGATTCACCGTATTAAAAGTTTCAACAATATTACATGAAAACTCTAAGGAGAACTCTCCAATTTTAGTTGACACTTTATTCCCAAATTAGTTCAAAAGTGTACAATGTTTGAAGAGCCAAAAGCCATTTCTTTGGGTTCAATTCTAGTATTTATTGAGATTCAATAAGACCTTTGACTTTTCGTCTCCCTCCGTGACCTTTCATCTTCCAACATTTATCCTCATCCTCTTTATGATGACGAGTAACAAGGAAAACAATTACATTTCAAATTTTTCTCCTAGCATTGGTTGGTCGTCATGGATTTTGGCCATATGTGCCTTGCACATCATGAAGACTGGCCTTGGGTATGGGAGAATATTCCTCATACGAGTTCGAAAATTGATCATAATGGAGTTTTTAGATCTTTTCTTCATCCATTTTCGTCATATTTTCTTTGCTTCTCCTCCATCACTACTACATATTTCACTATTTCTCCTTTGTCATCTTTAACTATGGATTTCATCATGAGAATATTGAGCATGACCCTCATTCACTCGGTACCTGGCACCATTAAACATATAATAAACGAGAGTAAATCCAAATAAACCATCAATACTAATCATTATAATGCATATAAATAAGGAGTTAAATAATTGAAATATCAAGTAAGCTTCCCTGGATTCAATCCCTGGTTTGTCCACTCATGTTTGAAGAACTACGCTTTTGGGGGTTGCCAAAAATGTACTAGATATTCATATAAACATAAGTATACCATAAGTTAGGATTTTCTCAAATCATATAACTAGGAATTTGTATATCTTGGAAAGATGTTTCCAATGGTATAAAGAGCACGTAAAACAGACACATGCGTCAAATGTTATGGTCGATTTATGAGATAATTTTTTTAATTTTGAAGGACTTAGTACTAACTCCTCCAATTTGTATTGGAGGAGTTAATAATAACTCATTCGAATTTCTATCGGAGGATTTATTACTAACTCTGAATTTCCATCTGAGGATTTAATACTAACTCCTCTGAATTTCCATCAGAGGAGTTTGAACTAACGCCTTCGATATGTTTTAGAGGAGTTTGAACTAACACCTCCAAAACATATCGAAGGAGTTTGAACTAACTCCTCCGATATGTTTCAGAGCGATTTGAACTAACTCCGACGACACCTATCAGAAGATTTTGAACGAACTCCTATGATGGACTCGAAGGATAAATAAACAACTATTGAAGGATTTCAAAAACTCTTCCTTCTCTTTTGGAAGATAAAATTGAAAAAATTTCTAAGTGTCCCTTCACTGGAAAGAAACAACAAGATATTGAGTTCGAAAAACCATAACTCTCTCATACGACATTTGATTGAGGTGTCATTGTTTGCAACATAGAGGGAACAAAGAGATGATTCTATTAAGATAATTGAACTTGTTATTAAAGCATTTGAATGGATCCATTTTTAAATGGTGGCCTCGGTTAGCGAGGCTTGCTTGGCGGGAAATCCTTGGAAATCATTTTGACACTTCCAGGCCTCACATTTTGATTCTGTAAGTTGAGCTGGAATCTTAATCACTTAATCCATACAACTAGCCTATTTAGGGAGTGAAAAATATACTTTGGACAATACTCAAAATTGTGAGCAAGGACATTTTTAAATGAATTTTTGGACCCCATCCTTGCTATTTCTTTTCCATAAGTTACTGTGTCGTATATGTTATATACACTCTTATTTCATGCATTGAAGTTGAGGTGACATGCCAATAACATAGAATTATAAAAAAACAATTGACATTTGAGGTGCTTAGCACGGTTTTGGAGCCGGGGTGACCAATTTTTCTTTAGGATGCATTTTTGAGCCAACACGAGACCTACATATGCTTTAGTTAACCTATTTGATGATATACAAAACTTTCATTCCCATGGTTAGTCGTAAAATCAAGAGGCGCAAATAAAAAAGATGATGTGGTACGTGAATGGAAGATATTGGCAATATAGAGTAGTTTGATTATGATTGCAATATGGAGTGGGTCAAGCATAGTAAGAAATAAATAAACAACGATCTAAATAGGCATGGAAAGTTTAGTCAATAATTGGAAACCATTTAGGGGACTGACTGGAGGACGTAGTAAGAAGTGTCTGAGATGGAAGAGGATGAGATAATATTCAAGGTGAAGGTGAGACATGTTGACCTGATCAACATTGGCGAGAGGAAGAAGATTTGCATCAATGCACTCGATGACACTAAGGGGTTGGCATCCTTCCACTGGCACATCGACAATAGAAGAGGGAAACTTGTCAATAGGTAGTGCATCGGGGATGGAAAGGTGAAACTCATCGATAAGCATTGTAACAAAGAGAAAGGGAGGGAGCATCACCATTATGTGATGCATCAACACAATTGGAAAAAATTTAGTCTATGGAAGGAGTGCACATGGTGATGATGATTGCACGAACATTATTGATGTGTTGGCATTGATCATGCGTACTTCATAGGTGAGGAATACACATGATAGTTAATTTTAGTGGAGGCACATTGGTGCACCATCCAAGTTCAATGGGAGGTGGCTTATGCATTGGTGAAGGAATCAATGGTGTGCCAATGTATAGGTGGAATAAAGGATGTGCACTTTGATGCACTATGTATAAATGTAGGAAGAGGGAACTTGCAGAAGTGTGGATTGTCGGGTAGAAGTGATTTGAGGATGGGATAGAAATGATAAGGTGAAGTAGGGAGAGGAGAACTTAGGTGTAACTATTTGCACGAGGGAGAGAGTGTGAGGGTTTTGATTGGAAGAATTAAAGTGGGGCCCAATTTATTGTCTTGGATAGAGGCTAAGACAATAAAATTTATAGGTTGTTGTGTAGGCACACCAATATGCCAACTAAGTTATTAGATCGAGATTATTGGATGCAGGTTGTGAGTGGTGGTAGGTGGCCTGGTGGCCTTGTGGGATGATGAATCAACATTAGGTCCATTTGGCTCGAGGTGTGTGTGATTTTACCGGTGGGTCGGTGCCCCGATGGCCCAAAGTGGCATCAGTTCACAAAGTTGTAGTATGGAGTCAGAGGCCCAATGGTTTGATGCCTTAGTGGCCTGGTATGCTAGGTAGATCGGGTCAAATCAAAATCATTGGGGAAGTTGGATCGAAGTGGAATGTGGTAGCCTAATGTTGTTGAGAAAGTGTTGGCATTGATTTCAAAATGGCCACAAGTGTGACAATGAGAAAGTGTTGTCTTTGATGTCAAAGTGGTTGCACGTGTGATAGTAAGTGGTGTCATTGACATCAAAGTGATTGCTAAGGTTTTATTGAGGGAAATGGTTATTGAGGCCAATTTTTATTGAGGTATGTTTTTTAACAAGAGTTCGACATATAAGGATCTTGTTCCAAGAGGAAATTTATCATTTAAGCATTCAAAGAAATTCAACTACAGAAATTCAATATTTTGGTAGCCACGAGTTGAACTACAAGAAGTGACTTAGTTGTAGAAACTTAGGATTCCAGTAGCTACAAAAACTAGAGATTCCAGTAGCTACAAAAACTTGGGATTCCGGTAATGACGTATTGGTAATGGTTGGCTAAGGAATGGATGTGATCACGTTGAATTTTTCAAGATGGGTTCACAAATTAAAAGGATTAATTATACTTGGTAATGCTCAAACAAAAAGTATTTTATTATGGAAGGAAATATGATATGGTCAAGGTCTTGACATGGTCAAGACAAATACTGTGTTCTTATACCATTGTATTAATTTTTTAACGGAAAGAAAAACCACTACAGAAACTAGTATAAATACTTTATCAAATTGAAGAATGAGTGTGTGAGTGAAGTAAGTAGGAGTGTGAATTGATTTGAGTCAGGTGGAAGGAGCATATCAAAGGGGCAAGTGTGATAAGGAAAAAGAATGCAACTATACTGAAGATCAAAGAGTTTGAAATCAGATTGCAGAAGGGTTTCTGAATATAAATTGCAATATGAAAGGTATGTAATTGAACCCTAAATAAATACTGTTCTTGATTGTAATGAAGTAATTATGAAATGTTGTGAGGTATGGAATGATTCTGTTTTGGGAGTCTCGAGGAGTGTGTATAACCTATATGTTGTAACGAGGTTTAATAACATGAAGAGTTAATTGTCACATACAAAAATAACTAGAGCTACAGAAATAGATCAACAACTAAAAATTCAACAATAGCTACAAAAACAAATCCATGGCTATAGAATTAATGGAAACTACAAAAACAAATCCACAGCTACAAAATAAGCGACAACTACAAAACTAGATCGACAACTATATAATTAACAATAACTACAAAAATATATCCAAAACTACATAATTAGTGGAAACTATTGTAACATCCCCATTTTCAAACCCCAAACTAGCGATGTGTATTGTAAATGTAGTATGTGGCTAAGAGTCAAGCGATGTATATTGTAAATGTGATGTATGGTCGAGAGCCAATATGTAAATGATGTAAATTGAAATATAAAGAATGAAATGTAACTCTAGTTGCAGACGGACACAGACGAAGATTGGGGGATAAGTATCCACAATAGAGGGTAGGGGTCCAAGGGGGGGAGAGTTACCCATATCTATTAAACCAAAACCCATTTCCTATTTTTCTTTAAATTATCCTTGCCATGAACCTTCCATTCGTTGTTGAGTGTTCTACAGCCCAATCATCGAATTCATGTAAGAGGGTTGGTATGAAAATCACTTCCCATAGTTATTGAGATCACAAGGGCTGAGTCCAATCATCTTGGGGAAGATTAAAATTCAAGCAAGCAAGAGAAAGAGAGGAAATTTATATGGGGAGGAGACTAGTGTTTTACACATTCAAATTTTTCCACAGAGAGTTGTTTTTACATGGAGTTTTTTGGACAACAATGGAGTTCTAGGTGTGAGAGCTCATAGGCAGTTGTTGTTGTTTGGAGCTATAATTTCTTAGAGAAAGAGGATATGTTCATAGGAGCAACAAGTTGTTCAAAATTCATCCAAGATGTATGTGTTTTGGTTGTTGGGAGAAGTTGTGTTGCAGTTGTTGTTAGAAAAACATGATTGTAGAGAAATAAAATAAAACAAATGAGGAAATAAAACAAAAAGGATACACAATACAATAAATACACAGATATACATGGTTCACCCAATGTGGGCTACGTACATTAGAAAAATTTCCAGGTCCTACCTTTTTATTATCCAACAAAATGAAGGGATACAACCTACAACTCAACTGTTGTAACTTCCTCTTCTTTCTCTCATAGTCTCCTCTCTCAAAATACAATATTTTCAATAATACACAACCACAATACAATTCCCTCATAAGAGAGGGTTTCCTTCTAGGGGAAAAAACCCTAAAAATAACTTCTACCATCAGATATGCGACCTTATAATGAATGGTTCAGATTGAATACGAAATCACAATATTTTCCAAGGAAAATTTTCCCAATATTTCTCTTTGGGGGCGTTTCCCTCAAATCCCCCACCCGAGTGGGGCTACAAAAATTGTCGTTGCTCCCCCTGGACCCCCTTGGCGATAGTTATGGGGCATAAATCCCCCCCACACCCCCGTTAGGGAATGGGGTCCAAGCATGAGTGAAACAAACCTATGAATCAAGAAGATAATTAGGCACCATGACCAACAATCTCCCACTTGGAGACTGATCAAAACAAATCCATTGTTGTTGTACATGTTGAACTATACTCCACCTTGGACCTAGAAAATTTCTCATCTTCACCTTCATGTTTGAAGACCAACTGAAAATGAGCAGGAACTCAGTTTCTCTCTGGTTTCTCCTTTTGTTAACATGTATGCAAGATTAGATATCATTTTTTGGATTAATAGTGTAGTGTAAGTCATTAATCTATGACCCATATCCATGAGTATTAATCTCAACTGACCAATAATTCTCATGATTTGAATAGTCCACTTAGCACTCATTGCAACGGGTGATGCTCACAGGGGTGAAGAAATGGGATTGAAACCAACAAAATGAATCACATAGCATCAATAATCACTTCCGGGGCTTGCACCCAGTAACCAGGACTTCCCAGGTGGTCACCCATCCCAAGACGCCTCTGGCTCAAGCGTGCTTAACTATGGACAATTCCCCACAATCAAGCCCACTTAGCTTGCTACCCCATTTACAAAACCTTAGAAAGTATTGTTCCTTATGAACTATCCAGTTAGAGCTCCCTTCACTCTTATTATTTATAGAGGGGATTTTGCAGTTTTCAAGATTAATTGCGTAGTGTAAGTCATTTATCTATGACCCATATCCATGAGTATTAGTCTCAACTGACCAATAATTATCATGATTTGAATAGTCCACTTAGCACTCATTGCATCGGGTGATGCTCACAAGGGTGAAGAAATGGGATTGAAACCAATGAAATGAATCACATAGCATCAATCATCACTTTTGGGGCTTGCACCTGGTAACTAGGACTTCCTAGGTGGTCACCCATCCCAAGACGCCTCTGGCTCAAGCACGCTTAACTGTGGAGTTTTCCCCATAATCAAGCCCAATTAGCTTGCTACCTGTTGACAGGTGAAAATGATCATCCGTCAATTGGAAGAACGAGTCTGGTCCAGGGTTGTCTAAGTAACCCAATCCGTTTGATATAACTCATTCTGACGGGTTTAATGGCTCTGTTGGCCAATCTAAGAATCCTAAAAGAAACAAAAATAAAATAAAATAAATAAATAACTAATTACTAGATATTATATATATATATATATATGTACATGTGCTCTGATGTGACTGTAATAGGTGTATTTAAGCAAAAAATAGATAACTCTCATTTATATACATTATTTATAGGCTGCAAGTTTTAATCTAAACTTACTAAACTCAAATGTGAAAATGATTGCTCTGAAGAAGAAGATAAAGAAATCACATAAAAATATTTTTGATTTTTCTTTTATACGTTTTAAACTAATAGAAGAAAATGTTATGAAATGGAAACGTATAGATAGTCAAAAGCCAAATTTTACGTTCGAATTTCAGTGACAAACAAATAGTAGAAAAATGAAATTGAACTAACCTGTTAGCGAACTAATGATATGCATCCAAACATCTGTGCGATCAGAAACATTTAACCACCTTGTCAAGGAGAAAAACCTGCAAGGAGTCTTAAGTTTGTTCTGAGTAAATGAAAAACAATTATGTTGGCAGTTAAATGTAAATAATAGAAGGAGTGATACCAATAGTCACTGTGATCTCATGATTGCAAGTAATTGCATTAAGAGAAATCGATTAGCAAACATGCTTGCATTTAATCTTTCAATGAAAATTAAAGGAGAAATCCTGTAATTAAAACTGAATAGGTGATCACACGATTCATATCTGAAGCATTATTTATGGACAACATTTATAAGGAATTATCCCAATAACATAATAAATCAAGAAGACTAAAGATATTAAAATATTTTATCATATCAAGATAAACAAAACTTAAATGAAGACACCATCCACAATAAGCTAAAGCCGAAATGTGTATTGCCATTCCATTAAAGTTTGTAAATAAAATGTCCATCTTCTGCCCCAGGCGAGGATGTCTTCATTACAAAAATATCTAATATTTAAAGAGTTTAGTCAAGCTAAACATCTTATCTTGTGGGATAAGATTAAATCTCAAAATGATTTGCTAATTACAAAATAGAGGGTACTATAACCACTCCATATCACACTGTATCTCTCAAAAACTATAAAAAGCTTGTTTCTGTTTACAAAAGATGAGCCAAAGAAATGGATAATAAGCTCAGAAATGATCCATATCATCAGATCACCACCAGCTATACGATATCTTGAAAGGAAAAACAAAAGTACAGGAGTTTAGATATTATTCTAACCAATAATTTTCAAAAAAATTGAATGAGAATGAACTAGCTACAAAATCAGTTGATTCTGTAGCTAGTTTTATTTCAATCAGCAGAAATCTAATTAAATCTATATTAATAGAATGTATATATATATATATATATATATATATATATATATATATATATATATATATATATAACTAGGAAAATCAAAACAAATCTTTACCTCTTAACTACATGCTAAATTTGACTCACAAGATCTTAGAGTTAACTACTACTCTAATATTCTTAGCATTCTTTATTATCACGTTTCCAGTCCTTTTCAAATGCTTCCCTTACCTTTGAGCGCTGAAATTTAGTCTATGATTTTCACTCATTAATGAGTCAATCTGAGTGGAGATGGTTTTGATCTGCAGTTGAAGGGAAGGTATATATGTGTAATATTTGTCGATCCAAAACAAACAAACTTCACACCGTGGATCTGTAACAGTTGTTTGAGGACGTCCATGGCTATGCGTCAGAATGCTACCACTATTATCTGTGGGTTTTTTACTGAGTTTAATCCCTAGAAAACCTTGGCTATGCTTTAGGCATGGTGGCAGATTATCTACGAAATCGTAGGCCTGTCTGAGATCTATATTGAGGTAACTCAGGTCTTCTTCTGCCAAAAACCTCTCGATCTCAGAATCAGAGCTCTCATGGACCTCGATCGTTTTTTTTGAGCTCATATGAGACTTAGATTGATTTCATAGGCTCCTGGAAATTAATCTCCCTGCCCTTTTGTTTTTAAACCCTACATCCAAGTCATTTTTAGACAGTTTGCACGAGGGCCTATTCACATTTTTTTCAAAAGTGTTAGGGAAAGCGTACTGTTCGTGGTCATGAAATTCAGAGGCTATTGGATCAACATATTATTACTCAGACACAGGCTCATCAAGCACGGCCTTATCATAGGGTTCTTTAAATGAGGAAACTGTTCTATCAATGGAAGGGATTGGGGTTTCTTCTAACATAGGCTTATCAACCTCTACTGCGCTAGGTGTAACAAAGTCATTTCGAGATAGGAAAGTGTCCCAATCATCACCCTACAATTTTAAATGGTGGACTAACAACATCCTTATCAATCCATGATGAAACAGACTGGAATTTAAACACTGTTTCTTATACCTCTTGGCCATCTTATACAGACTTCTCAATAAATAAAAAGGCATATTCAACTGGAAACCGATGAAGTTCATCAACAAGCTTATGTGATAGAGGAAAACAAGGCCAAAGCAACCCTCGCATGTAATGAATTATCTCAAGATTGCCAATAAACCATGCCACCTAGTTTTCAACAAAGATACATGCATACCTTTATCACAACACTTGATTTTCCTAGAGCTAAAGAACAGGCTCCACGAAACCTCCTCTACATTGGCATTTTTAAACCATTTCTGTCCGCTTATTGGAAGACCTGTCACCTTGCTTAAAAACTCCTCGGTGACTTTGATTTGAATATCTCCTACTTTGGCTCGGCAGCCATCAAAAGAGAGGGCAAACTCCTGGGGATGTTTGCAAGTTAAAACCTTGAAATCTCTTAAGAAATTCGAGCCAGCCTTGACCCTTAAGGTCTTGCGTCGTCATGCAGGAGAAGGGTTTGCAAGCCATTTGGTTCGATGCGGATAAAAGGGGCCATGTGGATTGAGACAAATTTCCATGGGGGCAACAGAAGCCACTGTAAGCAGGGTTTCACAGAACAGGAAGAACCATGGACAAAAACAAAGAAACGAAACCCTCGCGTGAATTAAATGAAGGCATAAGGGGTTTCATAAGAGAATCGAGCATTGTTGTCTAATGAATCGCTGAGGGTACAAAACAAAGCCTGAGACTTAAATCAAAATAATGGACATGTCATTTTCAAACTTCCACTACCAGTAGAGTACAAAATACGACCGCATGTGTTTAAGTATCATCATGTGTAAAGGGTAGAGTTACTCATTATAAGGTCAAGAAGAGAGGTGTTTGACAAATCACACATAACAACCATATAAGGATTTACCAAGAATGATACATGGAACAAAATCATAGTCTAACATTAATCAATTCCTGGTATAGCATTCATATGTCCAAATTAGACCTTATAACAATGATCAATTAAAAAAAACCATTTTATTTACATGAGATAGGCCTTAAAGAAAAAAATCATTCTTAAAAAGGTTTGTATGATCATTAGTTTTCTTAGGAAAATAATCCTTAAAATCAAATGCAATAAATTCACAAGTTTCAATGCTTTGTTCATGATTTTAGTCATGAACGAAGCATGAAAACGAGAACTAGGAAAAATAAAAACATTTTATAGCCCAAGATTCATCTTTCAAGTAGCAATGTTCAAATGTTTAAGCGGAGGCAACTATAAAATTTATGATTCGTTGTTTTAAGAATTGAAAATATTGTGGGGCTGCCAACAATGGTGACTTGCTGGGAGAAGCAGTTATCTCTGTATCACCAATGAGTCCAGGTTAGTATTGTTAGAATGATTTCAGATCAAAGAACAATTGAAGGACATCAAGCATCTCGACAATCATTACACGATCAGCTTCAGACATCTTTCTGTTAAAATGAAATCTGGTGACAATTTTAAAAATGAGAGCCACAATGTTCAAGTCAATGGCTCCAATACTGCTGACAGGGTTACTGCTTCCAACAGGTGT
>JASDQU010102171.1:448182-458514 GCA_032191745.1 Picea mariana | reverse complement strand
TCTAAACTCAACTCAACTAGTCAAACTGAAGTGTCAACTGAAAGAGAATATTCTCCAGGTGGAATATTCTCCCCTAAAATATAGGAGACTGGATAATGACTAATTATGACTAATAAACAAGGAATAACCTTAGGAAAAATAAATCCTAGGTGTGTGTGAAGTAACTCCAACACATGCCTCATTTTGAGTTCTAGGCTAAAAGTTATAGCTTTTTGAATTTGCCATTTCTACTCAATTATGAACTATTTTGACTTGTGCAATTTCGCTGAGAGACCATCTTCTGTCATCTGTAGTAGAAAATATGGTAGGAATCATAATTTTTTTTATCGAGCACACATAGTATATTTGATTGAAAATACACAAAAAAATTTGGATTCATAATCCGATGCTTCAATCAAATTCTGTATAAATTTGGATTCATAATCCGATGCTTCAATCAAATTTTGTATAAATTTGGAAATGGCGACTTTATACTTTTACATTTTCTTCAGGATTGAAATTTTTGGCTAAAACTGGGTATCTCCCAAATGGAGAGAAAATGGGAAAACTCTCTTCAGACAAAGTTGTCCAGATTGATGAGTAGGTAAAATGTTGACTAAATAAACTTTTCTAGATTTTTGATCTGAGGTCCCTTTTCCTCCTTYGAAGATTTCAAAAATCCCCCAAAAGTGTGCGATAATAGTGGATTTTTCCCTATTTTAGCATCTCCACTCCAAAACCTTTTGAATTTTGCTAGAATGCAAAATGGGTATCTTCATGCCTGCTTTTTGAAATCTCTATAAAWTTTTTTATCTTAATTTGGGTCTCGGACACTGAGCACGACCCAAACCTTTAAAAATCTATAACACCCTTGTTTTCAAACCCCAAACTAGCAATGTGTATTGTAAATGTAGTATGCGGCCAAGAGCCAAGCGATGTATATTGTAAATGTGATGTATGGTCGAGAAAAAATATGTAAATGATATAAATGGAAATATAAAGAATACAATGTATCTCCAACAACAGATGCACACAGATGAAGATTTGGGGGATAAGTATCCACAAGAGACGGAAGGGGTCCAATGGGTGGGAGAGTTTTTCCATGTTTATTAAACCAAAATCTATTTCTTATTTCTTCATAAATTATCCTAATCATGAAACTTCCATTAGTTGTTGAGTGTTCTAGAGACCAATCATTGAATTCATATAAGAGAGTTGGTGTGAGAGTCACTTCCCATAGTTATTGATAGCATGGGGGCTGAGTATAATCATCTTAGGTAAGAGTGCAAGTCAAGAAAGCAAGAGAAAGGGAGGAAATTTTTATGGGGAGGGGACCAAAATTATGCATTCACGTTTTTGTATGCAGAGTTATTTTTACATGGAGTTTTCTAGCCAACAATGGATTTTTGAGTGCTCAAGCTTGAAGACAATTATTGTGGGCATGTTTGGTTGTTGTTTGGAGATGTAATCTCGTGGAGAAAGAGGTTGCAGGCATGTGAGTGAAGTTATGTATGAAATTCACACTAGGAAGCACACATTTTATTGTTGGGAGAATTTGTGTTATATAAAAATAATTTATGAGGTCCCATCAAGAAGAATTCATCTCCAACCTATGCTGGAAACCCTAGAGGGGAGTGAAAAGGCCTGAGGGATAGTGAGCAGTGAAGGGGGATTCCATCCCTTGGGTTGTGCAGGTTGAGGGGAAGTGGGCTGGTGGACTGGAATTGGATGTGAGTTTAACTGTTGAGAGGGTAACATTATCCAACCTTAGGAACCATTGTCTCTTGTGGATTCATAGCCCTAACTCAGGGGTATCTTGTTGTTGATAAATTGAACAACAAGGCTACGGTTGGGAGGAATGTCCATCCTCTGCAACATGTTTCGTACTTTTATAATATAAGTGTTCTTATCTGCTATGTTGATGTGTTAAATGTTGATATATATTTGCTATGCATTTTAGTCTGAGTTATATTAGTTAATATTTCTTACTAAGAGAAGGAAGATGCATTCATGTCTCTATTTTATAAATGAATAATGTTGTATGTAATTAGTAGCTGCTATGCATAATAAGAGTGATCATATTTACATATTTATTAGTATGTACAACTGAATGAACTTGAATGTCATGTTGTGAGTTAATTTTTGCATTTTGATTTAGTATCATAATTTTTTATTGAGTCATATTAGCAAGTGATGCAACCCAGCTGAGGGCTGGGTATGTTACAATATGGTATCAAAGATTCTGGTTCAACACTGAACCCATATGGGCCAAGACCCAATGCGAATTTGGGTAAATTCTTTATTGTAGACTTTGGTCTGTGCGAATTTGGGGGAAAATCAAGAGAAAATCATAGTTGAATCCTCAAATTCGTGGTCAAGATTCATATTTAAATGAATCATAACTATTTAAGAGGTTCCATGGAGCCAATATGCAAAGTTGCAGAGTTAAATTCGACCTGGAAGTTCGAAATCTGAGTTATAATGTCCGATGTAGAATTATAGGTAGTTTGGTAAACTAATAGCCAAGATCGCGTTTTATCGTGATATCAACGGCCGAGATTAACTTTGATAAATTTAAAAATTTGTAATGTTTCGGTCATTTGGAAGGTTGAACAAATCAATGGCCAAGATTCATTTTCGGTGGTTGAAAGTTGAATCAGATCGATGAGATTTACGGAGGTTTTTAAGTTCATTAGATGAATTTTCCAATGGTCGATGGTTGAATTAGCGAGTTTGGTGTGAACAAAAGAAGTCTTCGATCGTTGATGATCGATGGTCGGGGATCGACAGATTTTGGCCAAAATTTCTAAGTGTCAAAGTTCACCAACAAAAACCACCGATGATCAATGGTCGGGGATTGACAGAATATGGCGAAGGTTTCATGTGTCCTAAGGGGATTGTCAATTTCCAATGGCTGACGTTTGAGGATCGACGAAATTGGACAATAGTTTTCATTTGTCCGAGAGAAATATTTGATCGTCGATGGCCAATGATCGGGCATTGACAGATTTCACAGAGTGTTTTAAACCTTCCAAGGGAAGTGGTCGATGACTGATAAGGAACAAGAGGATGATGATGTGGAATGCCATGTTAGCAACCATGTTAACATATCAGGATGATGTGTCGTGCCACGTCAATATCTACGTGTCATAGCATGTTAGCAAAGGGGTTGTTGATCACCGATGGTCGGGGTTCAACGAATTTGTAATAAGGAATTTTCAAAAATAATTTGTCGATGACCGATCACTGATAATTGAGGATCAATGATATTCTGGGAAATAATTGGTTTTGTGAGGAAAAACGATCGATCGTCGATGACCGACGATTGAGCGTCGAGTAGAACAGCTGGAAAATTGGATTTCACAAACATAAATCGTTGATCACTGATTGCCAATGGAGCTCAGATCAATGAATCAGATTTCATATGATTTGAAAAGTACAACTTAGCTTAAAAGGTTGTTATATTAGTAAAACAATCTATTTTTTAAGAATTTTTTGGGTTTTTGAAGGTCACAAACTTGTGGGGCAGTTTTGAGGCTCTAATTGACATTTTTAGGTAATCAAAACCCACAACAATAGAGTCTATGAAGGTACAATTTGTTTTTGTGGATTAAATAAAAGTGCTTTAGGAGATCTTTCCAATGAGCTAAATCGTTCTCAAAACAGAGCTCGTTATGAAGAAAATAGTAAGGGTAAAATTGTGGCACAAATTTACTTCCAAAGGGCATAACTCCATGCTCAGTAGTCCGTTTGGGGCATAGGAGTAGTCTATGGAAAAATTATGAACCATAGAAAACAACCATGGAGTCAGGGATGATTTTAAGGATGGAAATTTATTTTAAAATATAAAAACCTTGGCGAATCTTATTGATCCTTCATATTCCAACTATAAATGTTTGGCGATATTTTTATAAAAATATTCAAATTTCTAAGGATTTTGTATAGTTTGTATATAATTTTGGCGATTTTTAAGGTAAAATAATTTTATCCTATAGAGTTTGGGTGAATCATTTTTAGAATAGCGAATTTGTGTTTGGTAAAAACCATGGAAAATTAGCCCATGAGCGAAATTTAGCCCCTAAAATCATCCTTGCATGGAGTTATATTTGGGATATGGGTATGAGAAAATGTGATGGAAGTGAAAGAAGACACTTGTAGCATACATGGATAAATTGGGTAATACAACCTAAACTTCTCCAGACCATAACTTTTAGCTCAGAACTCAAAATTGAGAAAATGAATAGCCATTGGAAAGGTATTGAGGAGGAGAAGAATATATCCACCTAGAATTTTGAATTGGGTGCTAAAACATTCTAAGAAATTAATAAAGTAATTCTGTAGCAATGAGAAAGTGGAAATTGCATCATGTGAATGTTGTAACGTTTTTCCCAGAACTCAGAAGGAGGCACGAGTACAACTATTGGAGAGATATTGTAGAGAAGAATGCATTTAAGGAATCAGATTCTAGAAGAGTGCATTAACATTATTGATAATTTTAAATGAATAATGACTTGTAATCTAATTGATAAATATTTTACAATATGCTTAATTATGACAACAATTATTGCATGCACATTCTTGCAAAATTATAGATATAGACCTTAGTTCCTATATGAGAAATGGAGATATGGATGATGCACAAGGGTCTTACAACCATGAAGAAGAAATTAGAGGTCTACATGTCAGCATGGGTAATGTTGATACTGAATTTAATGGGATAAGAGACAAGAAGGAACCTGTAACTATGAGAAGCATGAAAAAATAAGTGCAGAGCTATATGACTGATAAAAAAAGGATTATGAAGGATCATGAAAATATACTTCAAATCCTGAATATGATACAGAGTCAAGTCAACAAAGACTCAGGCAGAAGGCAGGAAGCTAGTGTCGGGTAAGTGGAAGTGTCTAGGTCTTATGATAAGAGGGATGATCATGAGGGATCTAGATGGTCAATGAATGTTAGTAGGAATCAACATCATCATTCCCTAGAGCACTAGACCAAAAGAGATAATGCACATTCAAGGTCAGTAAGCAGCCCAATTATATCTCTTGTTAGACATCAAATAAAGAGACATGGGTCAGACAAATTGCAAGGGGAGCTGAGGAAAATCAAGCCACCATCATTTGATGGAGAAAACAAGAAAGGTGAAGATGCATAAACATGGTTGATGGGAATGAGAAAATATTTCCAGTTTCATAACTACTCATCAAATGAAAAAGCTATAATTGTAGCCTACCACCTTGTTGTAGGATAATTGTACTTTGTAGTAGTTACCTCCCTTAGGATCTTCATAGACACAAGAAAAAATAGAGATACAAACAATAGAATTTCCTATATATGAATCATGCACGAGAAGATATATGAGATAATGGAATGAGAAGCCTACTTGGTAGTTTGACAGTTGTCCCTACACACTCCTTGGTTGTTCTCTCTTTCAAATATGTCCTTCACTTTCATGAATGCAGATCTGTATAGATGGAAACATAAATGAATACCTCTCACATGATCAAATATAACATGTATGAATTGATATCATATCTAATAATATAACATAAAAGAATGAAAATACTAACTCTCTATAAGAATTATAATAACCACATACAACCAAATAGAGGGGAAAGTCATGTGCATCTTCTATTAATAAAATAAGGGGCTTACAACTTACAATCAAATGATTTGTTGAAGCTCTTACCAATCTCCTTTCCCAAGTTATATGATCAATCTGACAGTATAAGTTTACCCTCTCTTTCCCCCCCCTCTTTCCATAAGAGACCCCCAATATATAGGATGATAGAGATAAGGTGGTGGATAAATCTAGACACTCAAAATAACAAGCTTCTCAAGGTCGTATTACGAGAAATAAAAACTTTGATCACATCTCTTTGTAACCAATCCTAATTTGGGAGTAACAGACTTGGTCACACCTTGCATTCCATTAGTTTGTGATCGGTCACGACTTTCAAGAGAGAATATCACGGACAACAACTTTGGGTCACAAGTTGCAAAGGAACAACCGGTGACTAGACAAAAGGATGTTGAAAACTCAAGGGAAAAGTGACATAACCGTAGTGTCTCAGCCTGCTAACCTCTAGATGATATCCATCAGGTGATCATGTGGAAAATAAATGTAGAAAACACCTTCAAGTGAAGTCATATATGTGGTGGGATCGACTAAAGTAGGCTAAGCACCTTGATGAGAAAATAATTTCTTGGAAACAGTTACAGAAATATTTTTAGCTGGAGTACTTGTCAGGGAAATATTATGATAAGAAGATGCAAGAGTTATTTAAACTCAAACTTGGGAACATGACTATGGATGAATATGAGAAAAATTTCTTGGAATTTCTTAGGTATGTGAGCTTCATCAGATATGAGAAGGTCAAAATTCATAGGTTCTTGAGTGGATTGCCATCCTTCTACAAGAATAAAATTCAATTTGATGAGCCCAAGAATTTAGAATAAGCCATAAGAAAGGCCAAGTATTTGTAAGAGTAGAATAGATGAAATCCATATTTCCAAAGGGCTTGGGATGATAAGAAGAAAGGAAATATGGATCAAAGGAAGAAAGGATTCAAAGAACCTTTCATAAGGAATAGATATAAAGCATATCAACGAGGGCATCCATCTCAAGGTGATCAAAAAATGACAGAGTCCTTGGGAAAGAGGCCAAGGAAATGACCCATAAAGTGTTGGGGATGTGAAGGAGATCACATGTATAAAGATTGTCCTCACCGAGAAGATAAGATGAATATTTCGCATAACATCAAGAAGGAGGAGATAGTAGATGACATGGGAAAAAATATGCCAAGGATCTATGCGGCCTTGGACAATAGAAAAGAAAATGATCAATCCCACATGATTGAAGTGGAAGGTAAGATTGATAATCAACCCATAACTATTTTAATTGATTCTGGAGATAGTCATAGTTATATAGATCCAAATCTATTTGAAATATTTAAATTGAAGAAAAGTAAGCATGAAAAGTCTTGGTTGGTTCAGCTAGCTACTGAAACCAAGAGAAGAATTAATGAGTTTGTTAAAGAATGCCCTATAAACATGAATGGAACTAACACTAAGGTAGATTTGAACATCATGCCACTAGGGTATTATGATTGCTTGATTGGTATGGATTGGTTGGAAAAGCACTATTCTATTTTAGATTGTTATAATAAGGTTTTCACATGTCTTGATGAGGAAGGGAATCTAAGGACAGTGCAAGGTATTCCAAAGCCTATATCTGTTTGAGAGATTTCAACATTGCAACTGAATTTTTTTTTAGAAAAGGGAGCCAGATATATGCAACCCATATGGAAGAGCCAATGAAGGATAAAGAGCCAAGTCTTGGAGATTATCCAGTCTTGAAAGAGTTTGAAGACATTTTTGAGGAGTTTCCAGGATTTCCACCAAAGAGGGATATAGATTTTTCTGTTGACTTAATGCCTGTAGCTTCCCTAATATCTAAGAATCCCTACAGAATGAGAACATAGGAGCTAAAAGAGTTGAAAATGCATCTAGAAGAGTTGTTAAATAAATGGTACATATGCCCAAGTGTTTCTCCTTGGGGTTCCCTAGTTATTTTTGTCAAGAAGAAAGATGGAACAATAAGGTTATGTATTGACTTTAGACAACTAAACAAGGTTACATTCAAGAATATATATCCTTTGCCAAGGATTGATGATCTTTTCGATCAACTGAAAGGAGAAAACATATTCTCCAAGATTGACTTGAGATCAAACTATCATCAAGTGAGAATCAAAGAAGAGGATAGTAGAAAAACAACCTTTAGGAAAAGGTATGGACATTATGAATTTGTGGTGGGGCCTTTTGGGTTGACAAATGCACTAGCTACATTTATGTGTTTAATGAATGGGGTGTTCATAGATTTCCTGGATAAGTTTGTAATTGTGTTCTTGGGTGATATTCTTATCTATTCCATGACATAATAAAATCACGAGTGACATTTAAGGATGTTGCTACAAGTGTTGAGAGAGCACCGATTGTATGCCAAATTAAGTAAATGCACCTTCTATCAAAAGAAGATCCATTATTTGGGTCACATTGTTTCAGAATATGGCATGCTAGTGGATCTGCAAAAGAATGAAGCAATCAAGAGTTGACCAACATGAACAAACATTTTGGAGATTAGATCATTTATGGGTCTAGATGGTTACTACATGAGATTCATTGCGGGATTATCCAAGATTGCACACCCAATAACATCTTTTCAAAAGAAAGGAGTAAAGTTTGAGTGGAGTACCAAGTTTGAAGAAAATTTCCAGTGCTTAAATGATTTTCTAAAAAGTTCCCCTATTTTGAAAGTTGTATATCCAGATGAGGATTTGGTTGTGTGCACAGATGCATGCAAGGAAGGGCTTGGTGGAGTCCTTATGCAAAATGGACATGCAATTTGTTATGAGTCTAGAAAATTGAAGGACCATGAAATTAATTATACTACACATGACTTAGAGTTGGTAGCCATAGTACATGCCTTAAGGATGTGGAGGCATTACCTCATGGGAAAAAAATTCGAATTAAAGACAGACCATAGTGGTCTGAAATATTTGTTTGAATAGCCAACACTAAATGCTAGACAAACTAGATGGTTGGAATTTCTTAGTAAATACAACTTTGACATCTAGCACATAAAGGGAAAGAGAAGAAAGTGGTTGATTCACTCAACAGAAGGGTGCATAAAATGCATGCTACAACCATTAGTATGTACAAGACATATTTAAAATATAGAATTCTAGAGGCTTTAACAACATATCAACATTATGTGTAAGTCAAAGAAAACTTACATCAGAATGATATACAACAAAAATATAAGGATTACAAGCTGGAAAAGGATGGAATCCTATTATTTTAGAACAGAGTTTATGTTCCCAATTCTCAAGAATTGAGAAATCTAGTTCTAAAGGAAATGCATAATGTGCCATATGATGTACATCTAGGCTACCAGAAAACTATTACAACTGTAAGAGGCCAATATTTTTGGCCCTGGAATGAAGAAAGATGTCACTGATTATTTGGCTAGATGCATGAAATGTCAGAAGGTAAAGGTCGAGCACAAACATCCAACGAGATTGTTGCAACCATTTCCCATTCCTGAATGGAAATGGGAAGTTGTTACTATGGATTTCATTGCCAAATTTCCTAGGACAACAAGGCTACATGATTCCATCATGGTAGTGGTGGACAAGATTACAAAGGCTGCACATTTCATTCCAGTGAAGGCAAATCATAGGGAAACCAACATTGCAGAGATTTATATGAGAGAAATTATTAGGCTACATGGTGTGCCTAGGACAATACTGTCATATTGAGATCCCAAGTTCACTTCCAATTTTTGGAAGCGATTGTTTAAGGGATTTGGGACAAATTTGAATATCACTACAACATATCACCTAGAGTTAGATGAGAAAATACAGAGAATTAATCGGATAATTGTGGATATGTTGAGATTGTATGTAATGGACAAGCCTTTTAGGTGGGAGGAATATATCCATTTAGTTCAATTTTCCTATAACATGGGTATCAAGAATCATTGAAGATGGGCCTGTTTGAAGCATTATGTGGAAGAAAATGCAACACACCAGTAAGTTGGGATAACCCAATAGACAGAGTTGTGATTGGGCTCAAATTATTAAAGGAAATGGAAGACAATATGGTAAAGATCAGGCAGAATTTGAAAGTTGCACAAGATCGATAAAAGATCCATGCTGATAAAAAGAGAACAAATAGAGAATTCAAAGTGGGAGAGCATGTGTTTTTGAAAGTTAAAGCCAAGAGAAGCTCACTAAAATGGGGAAGTTTCCCAAAGTTGGCAGTGAGATATTGTGGGCCTTTTGAGATCTCAGAAAGGATAGGGCCAATTGCATACATGATAGCATCACTTGTATCCATGAGAATCCATAACATGTTCCATGTGTCTTTGTTAAAAAAGTGTGTACATGATTATAATCATGTGATTGATTGAAATGTGATCCAAGTGGAACACGAAGGAGATTTTCAGGTGGAACGAGTGAGCATCCTAGACTGGAAAATAAAATTTCTCAGAAACAAAGCCATAGGCTTGGTAAAGGTTCAATGGACCTGTTACGGTCCTGAAGACCCTACATGGGAGCACAAGGAAGCCATGCGGGAGGCATACCCACAAACATTTTGCTAATTTTGAAGAAAATTGAATGTACATTTGTATATAAGGGAATGAAGACTTTGTTTTGGAAGTAGGGGTTCCTAGAGCCACAAGTATGAGATTTCTTGTCCAACCAATGCGTGGGTTGGGGGGAAAAGGGAGTTGTTGGTTGGAATTACTGCATGAGTCATTAAGTTGCGATATTATCAAGTATTTTG
>JASDQU010102171.1:390437-447936 GCA_032191745.1 Picea mariana | reverse complement strand
AAGAGCCAAGCAATGCATATTATAAATGTGATGTATGGCTGAGAACCAATATGTAAATGATATAAATTGAAATATAATGAATAGAACGTATCTCCAGCTGCGTATGGTCATGAACGAATATTTGGGGGCTAAGTATCCACAAGAGAGGGAACGGATCCAATGGGGGGGAGAGTTTACCCATGTCTATTAAACCGAAACCCATTTCTTATTTATTCCTAAATTATCCTTACCATGAACCTTTTATTAGCTATTGAGTGTTCTAGATCCCAATCATTTAATTCATGTAAGAGGGTTGGTGTGAGAGTCACTTCACATAGTTATTGAGAGCACGGGGGATGAGTATAATTAGCTTAGGGAAGAGCGCAAGTCAAGCAAGCAAGAGAAAGGGAGGAAATTCATATGGGGAGGGGACTAGAATTATGCATTCACGTTTTTGTATGCAGAGCTATTTTTACATGGAGTTTTCTGGCCAATAATGGAGTTCTGAGTGTTGAAGCTTGAAGGCATCTATTGTGGAAATGTTTGGTTTTTGTTTGGAGCTGTAATCTCATGGAGAAAGAGGCCGTGGGCCTGTGAGTGAAGTTTTTTTCAAAATTCGCACCAGGAAGAATGCATTTTGCTTCTAGGTGAATTCGTGTTGCATCAGAAGAATTTCTGAGGTTCCAGCAAGACGAATTCATGTCCAACTTATGTTGGAACCCTTGGAGGGGAGTTGAAAGGCCTGAGGGACTATGATCAATGAAGGGGGATTCCATCCCTTGGGTTGTGTAGGTTGAGGGGAAGTGCACTGGTGGATTGGAATTAGCTGTGAGTTTAACTGTTGAGTGGGGAACATTATCCAACCTTAGGGACCATTGTCTCTTGTGGATTCATATCCCTAGCTCGGGGGTATATTGTTGTTGAGAACTGGAACAACAAGGCTACGGTTGGGAGGAATGCCCATCCTCTACAACATGTTGCATACTTTTATAAGATACGTGTTCTTATTTGTTGTGTTGATGTGTTAAATGTTGATATATATTTGTTGTGCATTTTACGCTGAGTTATATTGGTTAATGTTGCTTGCTAAGAGCAAGAAGATGCATTCATGTCTCTATTTTATAGATAAATAATGTTGTATGTAATTAGTAGCTACTTTTCATAGTAAGAGTGATCATATTTACGTTTTTATTAGTATGTACAACTGAATGAACTTGAATGTCATGTTGTGAGTTAATTTCTGCATTTAGATTTAGTATCAGAATTTTTTATTAAGTCATATTAGCAAGTGATGTGACCCAACTAGGGGATGGGTATGTTACAAAACCACTCATTTTCATTTTCCGGAGAAATGAAGTATAATTATCCCATGGTCCTCACTAAAATTATTGTATCCCTCATCACTATGGACATACCCCTTAAATTTCATCTGAATATGAGTTAAATTGCTTTTGTTATGGCCAAAACAAGTTTTTGGCTCCAGACTATTTTTTTTTGTAAATTGTTCATCTTTCTCCTTTTCCTTTCTCTTCTTTATACCCATGTAGAGAAATATGAAATGCACACCCACATTCCACATTCCATGAGTCTTTGGGACTTATCCAAATTTCCAACAACCATGTGAGGGAATAACACACCCACATATTCTCCCGCACTCACATACCACAACCCACAAGCTTTGGGACTTAGAAAAATTTCCAATAACCATGTGGGGGGAATAACACACCCACATATTCTCCTTCACATGCATCCCACAACCGAGAATATTTGAGACTTAGTTAAATTTCCAATGACCGTGCGGGGGAATAACACACCTGCATATTCCCCCGCACCTACATCCCACAACTCGCAAGATTTGAGACTTAGCCAAATTTCCAATGACCATGTGGGGCAATAACACACCCACATATTCTTTTGCATCCACATCCCAAAATCCGCAAGCTTTGGGACAACCAAATTTCCAATGACCACGTGGGGGAACAGCACACTCACATATTCTCCTCTACCCACATCCCACAACCCACAAGCATTGGAACTTGGAAAAATTTCTAATGACCATGTGGGGGAATAAATCACCTGCATATTATCCTACACCCGCATCCCGTGACCCGCATTCTTTGGGACTTCGCCAAATTTCAAACGACCATGTAGGGGAATAACACATCCGTAAGCTCTGGGACTTAGCCAAATTTCCAACGCTTCTTCACTATAGACCCCAATATTTCCACTGTGGCCTGCCATTATGGTAGTGAACATCACTCGACATGTGGCCTCCACATCCCTTGACACGTGGCCTCCAAGTCATCAGGTATGGAAAATTTCCCAATTTTCCAAAAATTCTCAAAATTACTATTTTTCCAAAATTTTCTTTATCGACTGCCATGGGAGCTCTGAACTTAAATTCCTATGGTTTAATTAACCTTGCAACTTTCAATTTTTTATCCCTTTTCCCAATCACATCCATATTTCACCTAGAATTTTAGAATTTTCACTCTGAATATCACCATTTTTCCCAAATTCAACAAATTTTAATGATCTACAACAACAAATTTGTTAAATATGCACTATTCTTCGGTCCATACAAGTTCGGTGTTGAAAAAAAATCTCCGATACAATCTATAATGTCCCTATATCCTCATTGAGGCACACTACCACAATTTCTTTTCCTTTGATACCAACCTGTAATGCACCCAACTCCTTGGCTGGGCCACATTACTACAAAAAATGACTTAGTATAACTCTAATATCAATCTATAATATGTGGAAGTATACACAAAATGACACATCGACTCATGTTGTTATCATTAATAATTAAACTCATAAATGCATTTGATTCAAACATGCACAACACCAATTAAACACACATAACAACATTCATATATGAAAAATACATAGTAAATGAAACTTTATCCACAACATTTAACAATAAATAACACAGTATTAAAACAATTATCTTTTAAAAATGATTTACACAACCAGTTGTATACAAAGGACATTCCACCCAACCATAGAATTTCCTCCTCCAATTCTCTCAACAACAAGTTGCCCTTGAGTTGGGGGTATGAGTCCACAAGGAATAATAAGCTATTATGGTGTCTATAGTCCACTATCACAACTCAATTACCCACTAAAATATAATGGTGTGACTCCTACAACAATTGCAACCACTCGAATCTCTTCCCCATCAACCTGCACAACCCAAGGGATAAGATTTCCTTCTCTACATCATAGTCCCTCAGACAATCTCCATCCTCTCCAGGGCTCTATCACAGACCGGCCATGAATCTCTTTACTAGAGGCTCCAGGAAATCTAGATGCAATAAGAGTGCTCACACAACAAGCTCACTTGCTCTTAGGTAATTTTCTCAATAAAAAATTCAGTCACAGGAATACCAGCCTCATTCTAAACCCAATTACTAGCTTCAACAAGTTGTCCTCAATACCCATTATGGATGGCCACTCTTCTACAACACTCTCCTCACTTGTTTTTCCTTCTTGTTAACTGTAAAAAATTTCCTACCACTCTGCTTGGGTTTTCCTCTTTTCCCATGTTTTCTTGACTCTTACTTTTTCCCCAAGGATGATTACACTCAACCCCTACTTCCATGATTGATTGGATCGGCTTCTTCACTCAACCTCTTACATGAATTCCATGATTTGAGTGCTTAATAAGTCAAAGGGATACATGAAAAATTGATTAATGAAGATGGCTTAGGACTCAAGGCATATGAAAAACCCTCAAAATCCCCATTAAGCCCCCTCTCTTGTGGAATCATAACCCCTTATTACTCTGGTCCTTACCCATCTACAACATGCGATATATTTCATTTTTTATTATTTCCAATGTACAAAATTTACATATTACATCGGTTGGCCCCCAAACATTCATAATATTTACAAATATACAATGTTACATTGGGGATCAAAATTGGGGTGTTACACACATGATTTCCCCATCTAAAAAAACACAATTTTATATTTAAAAGAACAATAGTCACGTATTTTGTTGGGTGTTAATAGCGCCCAAAAGTAGATGATACACTCCACCATTAATTAGTCTCTTTTGGGCAGCATTATCTTGATGTTTTACCTAACCAACCTAGGCATGTGTGAGACTAGTTTGGGACCCCATATTGGATTTAAAAAGGCATCTATCTCACCCACATTTAAACTCTTCAAATATCAATCCCATTGTTAAGATGCCAAAATTCATCCTCCTTAAGTGACCACCTTTCACTTATTCTCCAAAGTGCCACATAACTTTTGAGAGGATAGAGGATACAATGTTATGTTACTTGATCATTCTCTCTCCTAGAGAATATATTGATATTTTGATGGACTTAGGTGAGCCCAAATGAGGGAGGACCCGAAAGAAGAGGATATTTGAGGCTATTATACCAACTATAAGGTACCAACATTGTAATCTTGTTGGTTGTGGAGCCTGATTATCTTCCTGATTTAGAGGTCTTGTTTTAGTCGTGTTTGGATCCCATTTCTTGATAGAGGGGTGTGGGGGGGATCCCCCCCCCCCAAATCCTTCCAGTGGGGTCTAGGGGGAATATAGAAATTTTGGAGCACTCCCCCCAGTGGGGGAATCGGGGGTAGCGCTCCCGAAGAAAATTTTTGGGAAAAATTTCCTTGTAAAATATTGTAATTTCATAGTCAATTTGGACCGTTCATTATAAGGTCACAGATTTGATGGTAGAAGTTATGTTAGAGTTTTTTTCTCTAGAATACAACCCTCTTTTATGAGGTAATTGTATTGTGGCTATGTATGTGAGTGAATATTGTATTATGAGAGAGGATATTGTGAGAGAAAGAAGAGGAAGTTACAATGGGTATGTTGTAGGTTGTATCCCTTCATTTGTTGGATAATAATAAAGGAATAACATGAAAATTTCTCCGGTGGATGTATCCCACACTAGGTGAACCACATATATCTGTGTCTCTATTGAATTGTGTATCTTATGTGTTTTATTTACACATTTGTTTTATTTTATTTCTCTTTGATCCTGTTTTTCTAAGAACCGATATCATAGTGAAATGTAACTTGCAGGAAAAGAGGGTTCCTGGTTCGAGTGGGAGCAATGGAAGAAGATGGAAAGTTTAAGGTAGAGAAATTTAATGTCCAAAACTATCAGTTATGGAAGATGAAGATGGAAGATTATTTATATCAGAAGGATCTTTACCTACCATTGGGTGGAAAATCAAAGTAGCTAATGAGTATGAAGGAAGAAGAATGGGAGGCACTGAGAATGATACAATTGTGATTGGAAGTGTTGATGGTTATCAATACTTCGAAAGAAAATACAACATAGGATATGATGGAAGCATTGGCTAAACTATATGAAAAAGCCTCGGATTCCAACAATGTATTTCTAATGAAGCGATTATTTAATATGAAGATGTCAGAAGGTGGGTATGTTGCCAACCATTTAAATGAATTCAATACGGTCACTAATTATCTAATTTATGTAGGAGTGAAATTTAATGAAGAGGTTAGGGCCATTACAATATTATGCTCATTTCCAGAAAGTTGGAATGACTTGGTCATGGTTGTAATTAACTTTGTCTATGGTTCAAACACTCTGAAATTTGATGATGTTGTTGGTGTTATCCTTAGCGAGGAAATGCAATGGAAAATCACATGTGAGACATCAGGTTGTTGATATTATGGTAGCTGCGGGAGGTATTTACCTCCACGTGTAAACCTGACGAGAATAAAATACTCTGGGAAGCAAGAAGAAATCCTAATGAGTTGGCTAATAACCCTGGAATACATGTCGTCTCAAAAGGATAACTTGTATTAGGTTATTAGCCTCCAAGAGAAGAATTCGGCCAGAAGAAATAAAATATACTGAACAGATAGAGACCCAGAATGAGAAGTCGGCTCAGGCAGTTAGCCAGAATTACTATAAATACATGAGGCCAGTCTTGATTCTGGTAGGTAGTCTCAAAATTGCAGAGCAATACTTGTGCGCACTACAGAGCCCAGTTTTGTGCGCATGTTTGGAGGAGAGTTTCCATTGCAGTTGCTGCAGCTAGCAGATCACATTTGTGTTGGACTATCTCTTGGTTAGGGTTTGGACTATCTGATCAGCTCTTGTTGGTGCACTATCCTTTGGGAAAGGTGCACTACCCTTTGTTTGGCTATCTAGCCTAGGGTTTTCTTCTGGAGTGATTCTCTGTCAAGGTTAAGGTGCTTGGAGGGTGGCTTCGACCTATGGTTGAGTGACAATAGTAATATTGTCAATGGTAAAATGAGCACATTCATTCATAATCTAACACAGGTAACGCGTTGACCATGGATAACATGGGAATACAAAAGGATAGAGGAAAGATCTCAAGGAACCACGAGAATTCTAGGAAGGGAAGATCCAAATCTAGACTAGGAAAGATAGAGTGTTGGAATTGTGGGAAGAAAGGTCATTTGAAGAAAGACTGTAGAGCTCCAAAGAAACAAAGAGATAGACACGAGGAGAAAAATCAGGAAGAAAATGTAACAGGTGATGTATTACAATATGCTTTGATTCTTTCTTTAGATAATATTAATTAATCTTGGGTAGTAGATCTAGGGGCTTCATTTCATGCCACACCCCATAGGAAATATTTCCAAGATTGTGTTCAAGGTTATTTCATACATGTTTATTTGGGTGATGATTAATCATGTCAAATTGTTGGAATGGGTAAGGTAAAAATAAAACAAAAGAATGGAAAACAATGGTTACTAAAAGAGGTGAGACATATACCAGATCTAAGAATAAATCTAATTTCAACAGGCCAGTTGGAAAGTGAAGGATGTATATCTACATTTACAAATAATGCATGGAAGGTCACTAAAGGATAATTGGTAATGGAAAAAGGAGAAAAGGTAGGTACATTGTATTTATGTATTGGTAATGTTGAATCTTGAATATCTTTAGCTTCTATAGGTGTGGATACTGTTATCACTGAAAGTTACACTTTGACTGCTAAAGTGAAAGCTCAGTACCCGTCAATAGGTTTATGAGATAAGTCTTAAAATTTGGTGTCAAATGGATAAAACTCAATTCAACAATGTCAAAACACAAGAAATTCTAGATCAAGTGCATCAACAAAAGAGGTCTTGTTTAGCTCAGGTCAGGTTTTTGAAGATTAGTGTGAATACAAGGAATACTTAATAATAAAAATGAAGTGAGTCTACCACTAGCTTCAGCCTATGCCAATAGACAAAGGAGATAAATTCTTCAGATATAAGAACTTCTTAAATCCAAGAAAACAAAACTCGGAGAAAGCTATAACAGTATCGCAATCAAACATCCATTGTCATAAAACTAAAAAATATCATTTGAATCCTTCAATGACAATACAATTTCAGAGTGAGAGACATAAGATGGAAAAAAGAGAACTAACTTCCATTAAAAAATATTTCATCAAGTATGATACATTAAAACCAGAGTAGGCTCTGTTTCACTAAAATCACCAAAAGGTATTTTACATCAACCATATTAACCCACAAAATGTCTTATAATGCTGCATTTGTAGACTAAACAAGGAATGATAGCATACAATGCAATCTTGATCCTCTCACATAGGATTCCTCCACCTAAAACTGAAAATCTTACCCCTATACAAAGTGGGAAAAAAAATGCTATAAAAAAGGCTAATGTTGGCAACTATTCTAACACCCTAATCTTGCATAGTAAAGTTTCCTTTGAGTGCATTTCCTTTGTTTCCAGGTATCCTCTAGCTTTAAATGACCTCCAAATAGTTGTTCCATGCTCCTCTTGAACCCATCAAAATAGGAGTTTGCAGTGAATCCTGTAGCAATGACTGTATTAGCCAGTTCACAGTGGATTTCACAGCAAAGTTTACAGCTTCTGACTATGAAGAATAGTTTGCAATGAATTTCACAATGAATTTTGCATCTTCCGACCGTGTAGACTAGTTCACAGCGCCGGGCAGTGCAAAATGTCCTGTAGTTGTCCAATTTGTCCAGTTTGAGCCAAAAACACCCAAAAACTTTTCCTATAGTCAAGTAAGCATGTAGAAGCCTCATAATATGGTGTGTGAGTGAAAACTCATATATAGTCAATATATTTTCCCCAAAATCTTCAAAATGCAAGGATAACCACTTTCAAAATTGAGTTTCTTTGTCTGGTACTCCTTCTAGTTGCAGCTTGGGCAAACACATTCAAATTCCTTTGGGATAACTCTTCCTTGAAAGGATGCAACTCTAGCTTAAGTTTTCTTATCTAAGATTGTAAATCCTTGTTCTTCCTGTATAAATTCTGAAGCTTCCTATGGAGGGGAAGAAATATCTTTGCTACAAACCTGGCCTCATCAATGGTTTTTTGATACATATCCATAAGGCCACTCAACTTTTTCCTCTCAGCCAATCCTCGTCCCTTCAATTCAACAATGTACTTTCTGGCTTCTCTAAGCTGTCTGATCAGTCTTTTGAAGGTAGGGTTTTTAGAGGGATTGGTTATACCTATGACTTCAATATGTTTTTCAACAACTTCAACTTTACCTTTATCCTTCCTCTTGATAGGAGCTTCTTCTATGACCTCTTTTTCAACACTTTCCTTCATGGCCAATGACCTGGTGAAGGGCCTCCTAGCTTTATCCTCAACTGCAGTTGCTGGTGAGGGGAAGAGTAACCTTCTTCCTTTCTTGCATGTGGCTTTAGCTGATGGAATTTTTGCTAATTCTGGAGCTAGTTGGGGTGAAAATTCCCTTTGTGGAGAGTGATGATCTCCCCCTTCTTCTTCTTGTTCCTTAGGAGATTCATCATTTTTAGCAATGTGTTTTCCCTTCCTCTTTCTACTTGTCTCTATGTGAATAGTGATGTCAGCTTGAAGAGGGCTCTACACTTTGGATTGTGGAGTAGGGGCAACATTCAATTGCAAATGTGGAGAGGCAATGAACTGTTCCCCAAGATTTATCCTCTCTTGGATCATGAATCCAACCCTTTTCTCATCAAAAACCCTTTCAGTTATAGCAAATAATCTCTATCTACCCTAAGGAGGTCGAAACTAAGGAGTTACATAGAATCCTCTTCTATTTAGGAGTCTCGTTACAAAATATTCCAACAAAATCCTAACAAATTCCTATTTTTTTGGGATTTTGTCTATGATGATAAATGCCTTTTGAAATAGGTCATCCTGATTGATCTGGAGATGGAACGCATGTCCATCATGTCAAAAAATCTCCTAGGATACCATTTGAACCTTCCTTGACAAGTGAAAACTTCCAAACAAGGCGAATATCCAACAACTATGTAAAACAGAGAGTTTGTAGTCCCAATTTGTAGCACACTGGTGTTTTAATTATATCTCTCGAATTACAAACTGGGCCAGGCTGAAATTTGGATAGCAAGTCAATGACATTATCATGATCCTCCACAACATGTTTTAGAAAAACCCACATCACCATTTTGGATTTATGATCAAATTTGTAAAAGCAACTGCTATAGGAAATGAGTTCAGAATGAAGTTCACAACGCCAAAAGGAAAAAACATCCAAAACCACTTTATCGACCTTCAAATAGGATGAAAACCCTCATGGAGTACCTAATGGCCCTAAGGTTGTTTTGAATGTTGATAAGTCTGAACATAAGTGCCTGCAACCTATCCAAGCTACAACGCTCCTCCTTAACTAGTTCACAACACCAATTCGTAATGCCAAATCAAATATAGCTTGCACACTTCGAGGAGGATATTAGTTGATGGTATGAAATAAAGCTTGGAGAAATGGTTAAATTGTAGGCTCTAAAAACCATAAATCCTCTTTTACATGATCAATCTCATGTGTTAACATTTGGCTCCATAGGGGATGACATGCTCCCTGTGAGCTTCCAAGAACATACAGTTTCAGTGCCTTATCCATTCCATCTTTGTTCACAAAACCTGTATGCCTGAGATCACCTTCGATCCTTATTGAAAACTAAAAAATACTCACTCCAAATCAAATGCTTGCATAGAAAGATTATTTATATACATCCCTACACTAATCTATCTAGCTGAGCTTCTTTGCTTAATTTAAGTCATTCTTCCAATGCAACCAAGTGAGTATCGAACTGATAAAAATAACTCCTTCCATGCAATTGTTCGAAAGAATTTTCAAGTGATATGAAACTTGCAGCAAGAGGTTAGTAATCAATGGATACTTACAACTATGATTTGAAATAATACCAACAATTGGAACATTAGAAACCTTTGAAAGGTATAACTCTATGTAAAAATCCACAGGATCATGAAACTTATGAAAAGACATTTCTAGTTGGTTAAGAAAACCATCTTGCTCCTCTGTGAAGGCTGATTCATCAATAATATGATGATACTCATATAATTCATAGCTACTTGTATGTTGTTTGATGTCTTTTGCAAGTGCAGGTAGAGAAATGATAGACATTTCCTCATTGATCCTTGGAGTTTTGTGGTCATTAATAGGTGATAAAAAGAATTCCAACTGTTGCTGCAATTCTTCCTTATCTTTTTCATTATCATATACTGGTTGGTTGCTAATAATCTTTGTATGTGATTTAGTAAATATCTTCTCTTTATCATTTGAATACTCAAAGGAAACAATTTGATTTTCATGACAACTTAAAACAATAGATACATTTGATACAATGTCAAAAGTATCTACATCATGTCTATCACTTTGAAGATCATCATCCTTTTGATCATAATGAAAAGTGTCTTCTACTGCAACATACTCTTTATGACTATTTGATCCTTTACTCAACAAATCGAATTCATAACAACATTCTTGATAAAGGAAATCAACTGCAAATTTCTCTTTGCAAAACAAATGCAATGCAGCATGATAATGTCTTAGTGAAGTAATACAAGAAACCGAGAATGATCTACACCAATCTCGAGTTGCTCCATCCAAAGAATATATAAACAACTTAATCGAGACATCTTCATGTACAAATTTCATCTTAAGCATGCACTCATGAAATTCTATTAAAAACTCAGATGTCACTTCCCAATCCTCTCCTCTAAACCTAGGAAGGAAACCTTTCCATTCACTTCTATCAGGCTCAGGATTCATAAAACCAGATATATTTTTGAAATCACAACGTGCATACCTCTGAGCAAGAATCTTGTCCATTTCAAACCAGTGAAGTCGCCCACAGATTCATCTGTAATGAAGTTGGAGTTGTCAGGTAGAATATTGCAATCAAGTTGGTGTCCTACTCTTGTCTACCATCAAGAGATAGATCTGATCGTTTTCATTCTCCCAAGGAAGATTTCTTCACTTCCATCCCTGGAAACCGCGCCAAAAATGTTAGCACTGGAATTTACACTTTGATGGCTAAAGTGCAAGATCAGTACCCATCAATATGTTTATGAGATAAGTCTTAAAATGTGGTGTCAAATGGATAAAACTCAGTTCAACAATGTCAAATCACAAGAAATTTTGGATCAAGTGCATCAACAAAAGAGGTCTTGTTTAGATTAGGTCAGGGTTTTAAGGATTAATGTGAATAGAAGGAAGACTTAATAAGAAAAATGAAGTGAGTCTACCACTAACTTCAGGCTATGCCAGTAGAAAAAGGAGAGAAATGTTTAAGATACAAGAACTTCTTAAATCCAAGCAAACAAAACTCTAAGAAAGTTATAACAATATCACAATCAAACATCCATTGTCATACAGCTACAAAATATCATTTGAATCCTTCAATGATAGTACAATTTTAGAGTGAGAGAGATAAGATGGCAAAAAGAGAACTAACTTCCATTAAACAAGATTTCATCAAGTCAAATACATCAAAACCAGAGTAGGCTCTGTTTCATTAAAATCACCAAAAGGTATTTTACATCAACCATCCGAACCCACAAAATGTCTTCTAATGCTGCATTTATATCTTAAACAAGGAATGATAGCATGCAATGCAAGCTTGATCCTCTAACATAGGATTCTTCCACCTAAAACTCAAAATATTACACCTGTACAAAGTGGAAAAAAAAAACTTCTATAAAAAAGGATAATGTTGGAAACTATCCTAACACCCTAATATTGCATAGTGAAGTGTCCTTTGAGCACATTTCCTTTGTTGCCGGGTATACTCCAGCTTTAAATGACCTCCAAATAGTTGTTCCATGCTCTACTAGCCATCTGGTGACCGTTGATCCTCTTGAACCCATCAAAATAGGAGTTTTTAGCGGATCCTGTGGTGTTGATTGTATCATCCAGTTTGCAGTGGATTTTGCAGCGAAGTGTGTAGCTTTCGACTCTTTAGACTAGTTCGCAGTGGATTTCACAACGAAGTTTGCATCTTCTGACTGTGTAGACCAGTTCACAGTGCCAGGTGCTGTGAAATGTCTTGTAGCTGTCCAATTTGTCCAGTTTGAACCAAAAACACCCAAAAAAATTTCCTAGAGTTAAGTAAGCCCATATAAGCCTCATAATATGGTGTGTGAATGAAAACTCAGCTAGGCAATATATTTTCCCTAAAATATTCAAAATTCAAGGATAACCACTTTCAAAACTAAGATTCTTTAAGCCACTTCAGTTCACCTCTTGAGTATGGTACTCCTTCTGGTTGCAGCTTGGGCCAACACATTCAAATTCCTTTGGGCTAACTCTTATTTGAAAGGATGCAGCTCCAACTTAAGTTTTCTAATTTGAAATTATAAATCCTTGTTCTGCCTGTATGAATTCTTAAGCTGCCTATGGAGGGGAAAAAATATCTTTTCTACAAACCTAGCCTCATCAATGGTTTCTCGATACATATTCATAAGGCCACTCAACTTTTTCCTCTCAGCCAATCCTTGTCCCTTCAATTCTACAATCTTCTTTCCGGCTTCTCTAAGCTGTCTGATCAGTCTTTTAAAGGTAGGGTTTTCAGAGGGACTGGTTATGTCTATGACTTCAATATGTTTTTCAACATCTTCAACTTTTCCTCTATCCTTCCTCTTGATAGGAGCTTCTGCTATGACCTCTTTTTCAACACTTTCCTTCTTGGCTGATGACCTAATGAAGGGCCTCCTAGATTTATCCTCAACTGCAGTAGCTGGTGAGGGGAAGAGTAACCTTCTTCCTTTTTTTCCTATGGCTTTAGCTGATGGATTTTCTGCTAATTCTAGAGCTGGTTGGGGTGAAAATTCCCTTTGTGGAGAGTGATGAGCTCCCCCTTCTTCTTCTTGTTCCTTAGGAGATTCATCATTTTTAGCAATGTGTAACACACTGTTTCCCCCAGTCTATAAAAATAACTATATTGGCCAAGAACTATGGCGAACTCAAAGATGTGAATGTTTGATTTGACAGACCTTTGTATAAAAGGTCGATGAATGTAATTTATATGATGAATGTGTGTTGCATGAATGCTGGGACGGGGATGTGCTGAAGGAGACCACGATGGCTAATGAGGGATGGTGGAAGGGGCCGGGAATGGCTGTGTTAACTTCCACCAAACCCAAAACCATACTGGCTTGTACGTGCTCGAGAACCAAGACTCACTCTTTGACCCCAGAATGAATTTCCTGTCAGATCGGTAGGTGGGGAGGATCCTCAAGAGTAAATGAGGGGATGGGGGTGAACCGCCCATCTGTATAGCCCTCAGACCTGACCACGGATGGGGGGATTCATGCCACAGGCAACCTTTCATAAAAGGCAAGGAAATAAGTGTGGAAGGAACAAGAGGGAGAGAAGGAGGAGTGCGCACGACAGGAGATCATAGACAAGGAAAAATAGGAGGAACTTTGGTGATACAGAGGTTCTGAACAAAGGAGAAGGAGAGTAACCTTCATCCTCAGCTTATGTTGAGCTGGAAGTAGGAGACCAAACCTCAAGCATCGTGGTCTAGCTTGGGGGTGGCTAGTGGTAAATCCGTTTGGAGTCACTGAGCCTACGGTTAAGTGGAAACGAGCACCCCTCTCAGCATTTGCATCACGACCAGAGTTCTGATAAGTTTTATGTCTTGCATTTGAAATTTAATGTTACTAACGCATGCTCATTATTATACGCTTGTGAATAATTTCCGTATAGAAGTGTTTTCTTTGTGCTGTGACAAATATATTGGATGCATGCTTGAATTGTGATAACTGTAAATCGATTAACATAGAGAACGTATGAGTTCGGGATATGAGTCTAGTTTTTCAAGGATTTACCCATCTACCTTAACTCGTGCTATGCCCTGGTTTATCCTCCCGAAAGAACCCTTTCGGGGAAGTTCCCCTACATTCCAGAATCAGAGTGAAGTCCCTCAAGAAGACTACCATTGTGGTAAACCTGCGAGTTTACCATGCTCCTGTCACGAAGCAAATGATTTGGAGTTTCGACTCCCGAGTATCCCAGGCACAAGATTTCTTGTCGTTGCACATAGCGAAAACCCGACGTGTGAAACCCCGATATAACATAGCAGGGATATGGTTCGAAGTTTTGACTCCCGTGTATCCCAGGTGCAAGACCTCTTGTCGCCACACATCGCGAAGTCCCGACTTTCAAAACCCCAATATAACATAACAAGGATATGGTTCGGAGTTTCGGCTCTCAGGTATCCCAGGCACAAGATTTCTTGTCATCGCACATCGCGAAAACCCGACGTGCGAAACCCCAATATAACATAGCAGGGATATGGTTCGTAGTTTCGGATCCCGGGTATCCCAGGCGCAAGACCTCTTTTCGCCACACATCGCGAAGTCCCGACTTGTGAAATCCCAATATAGCATAGCGAAATCCCGATATAACAGGTATATGGTTCGGAGTTTCAGCTCCCGGGTATCCTAGGTGCGAGATCCCTCGTCGTCGCACATCGTGAAGTCTCGACTTGTGAAACCCCGATATAACATAGCAGGGATATAGTTCAGAGTTTCGGCTCCCAATTATCCTAAGTGCGAGACATCTTGTCTTTGCACATCGCAAAAACTTGACATGCGAAACCCTGATGCACTCGGTGAAGAATCTGGACCGCCCATGTGTAGGGACGTGTGGAGAAGATCTATAGCCACCAGGGTTCTGGACATCTGAGAAACAGGAATGAATACCCCGCCCAGAGTTTCAAAAAGTAGAATGCCGGGATTTAATCCAGGCCATTGATCAAATCGATGATCTGGACCTTAGATCCGGATGATACTAGGCTTTCGGGTTTCGGCATTCCAAGAGATAAGGAACTTTTGCGGTAGGGATTTCGAAGTCCCGAAGCCCGAAAGGGATAGGCGCCGAGACTTGCGACCTAGCCAAAGGTCACATCGAGAACAAATGACCAAGGGTCAACCAGAAATGAAATATCGCTTTGGGTTTTTGGGTTTCTAAGAGTTGAAAATCTTGACTCTCCTGCATCGATGAGCTACGAAACGCGAAAGGTGCTTCTTAGATTGAAAAATACCAAAACTTTTTACTAACCAGAGTGGGTGTGTGACAAATTGGTATCAGAGCATGGTTACAACACTTGGCCTACTTGGGCTCATGGATGAGTCGTGCAGAAACTTCATTTTGAAGCACTCTTAAAAGGAGTAACCCTCTATCTTAACTCCCTTCATTAAAAAGCCGAAGTTAAGAATGAAAATTTCTTATTGTGTGTATGCATGTGAAAGATATGAATTATGCGTTGATTGTGAATGAATATAACGTTGACTAACAACAAGTGTTTTTCTTGCACAACAAGAGGACGATCAACCGCGGGAAATTGCAGACGCATAGAATGGTGACTCACCACGAGGTGGGGGATGGCTCCCACAATAGAGAAGAAGAGTCTAATGAAAGGAGAGCAGTGGAGACCCCTCCAGATCTAGCTGAGATTGTGAGGAGCCTCATGGCTGAACTATAGAGCTGCAAGGATAACAACGAGAGGTTGATGAAAGAGCAAGAGAAACAAATGGAGATTAATGCAGTCTTATTGTAGAGTTTATCCGACATACAAAGACAATTGCAGCATGAACCTGACACTAGTCACGCGAACTGACGACAGGCAAAGAAAAGTCGAAGCTCGCCTGAAATACAAAAGCGTGGTATTTTAAGTGGCTACACTGGGAAGAGCACCTCGAGAAAGGTCCACCCCAGAAATAAGGGACAAGTGTCGGACAATTCCTATGGAAAGGAAACCAGTGACTCGGAGGGATCTTCTAGTAGTAGAACTAGTTCTTATTCCCGAAGGCGAAAGCATTCCAAAAGGCATAACCTTGAAGAATTCCAGAAGGCCAAACCACCCTCTTTCGACAGTGAAATAAAGAAGGGAGAGGAAGTGGAGGCCTGGCTGCTTGGACTACAAAATTATTTCAGAGTCCATAATTTCTCAGAAAACTTGAAGGCTCAAGTAGCCACTTTTAACTTGAATGGAAAGGATTCCATTTGGTGGGAAGACCTTAAAAATGTAAAAGGGATCCCTGAAGAGGATCTATCGTGGGAACGGTTTGAGAAATACTTCAGGAAGAAGTATTTGTCGGAAAAGTATTTCGACGAAAAGACTAAAGAATTCTATGAACTCAAGCTGGGGCAACTCACCATAGAGGAATATGTCAGCAGATTCCTTGAGTTTCTGAGATACGTACCCTATATAAAAGCAGAAAAGGAAAAGGTGCAAAGATTCATCAGTGGACTACCTAAGGACTATCGGACCATGATTGAGTTCGACGAGCCAAAGACCCTTGAAGATACTATCTGAAAGGAAAGATACTATTATGAACAGCTTGGGCATCGGACATAATTTTGTGAAGGTTGGAAACAGAAGAATAGTTCGGGATTACAGAAAAAGGGGTTTAAATCCCCAAGATTTAAGAACTATAAAAAGAAATCAAGGACGATCTTCCCAATCTGAAGTGTGCACCAATAGAATTTCCCCTCCCAGAGCAGAAATAAACCTTTTGGGTCTACCCTAGGAAGGATTGATAACCCAAAGAAAGAACCCTTGAAATGTTGGGGTTGTGGAGGAGAGCATCTTTTGAGGGACTGCCCGCACCGACAACATAACAGTCAAAGAATTTATAATGTTCAAGAAGCTACCACCGTCAATGACGTGGCCAAGAGCATGCCACAAATATATGCAGCTGTGGATAATAAGCAAGTTGACCACCAAGCTTCAGTGGTGGAGATGGAAGGTATGATCACCAACCATCTAGTGTCTATTCTAATTGACCTTGGTTCAAATTTGAGTTATATAGTCCCTAAGGCTGTTGATAAGTGTAAATTACAGCCAAAAAAACAAGCCAAATCATGGTTGGTATAGTTAGCCACTGGCACCAAGAGAAGGGTAGCGGAGGTCATACCAGCCTGTCGATTCACTATGGGTGAATTCCCCACCCAAGAAACCCTTAACATATTACCCCTAGGATCGTATGATCTATTAATTGGTATGGATTGGCTAGCCACGCATAAAGCCAGACTAGACTGTTACCATAAAACCTTAGAATGTGTAAGTGAATAAGGAAGAAGGATAACCCTTCAAGGGATCCAAAAACCTGTCTCGGTGAGGCAAATATCATCCCTTCAAATGAGAAAGTATTGCAGGAAAGGGTGTCTACTGTATGCGATACAGGTGTTAGAGTCAGTTGAAAATGACCAACTAAGCCTCAAAGACCACCCCACACTAAGAGAATATATAGATGTGTTTCCGGAAGAGGTACCAGGTTTACCTCCGAGAAGGGACATTGACTTCTTGATAGAACTCGCACCAGGAGCAGTGCCAGTGTCTAGGACACCCTACAGGATGAGCACACCCGAGCTAGTCGAGCTTAAATTGCAATTAAAAGAAATGATGGACAGAGGCTATATCTGGCCCAGCGTGTCTCCATGGGGAGCACCAGTCTTGTTTGTGAAGAAGAAAGACGGTACCCTACGATTGTGCGTAGATTATAGACAACTCAATAAGGTAACCATAAAGAACAAGTACCCCTTACCCAGGATCGATGACTTGGTCGATCAATTGGGAGGTGCTTCCATCTTCTCAAAGATTGACTTGAGATCCGGATACCATCAAGTCCGAATCAAGGGTGAAGACATCCACAAAACGTCCTTCAGGATGAGATATGGTCACTATGAGTTTGTGGTAGTACCATTTGGATTAACCAATGCCCCTGCCACTTTTATGTGCCTGATGAACAATGTGCTCAGCAAATTCCTAGACAAATTTGTACTGGTTTTTATTGACGTTATATTAATTTACTCCAAGAATAGAGAGGAACATGATGAACATCTTAGACTTGTGCTTCAAGTGCTAAGATAACATCAACTCTATGCCAAATTTAGCAAGTGCGACTTCTTCCAGAAGCAAATACATTACTTGGTCCATGTCATATCTGAAGAGGGAGTGGCAGTAGACCCTGACAAGATCAGGTCTATCATGGAATAACCTACCCCAAAGGACATTTCAGATATCAGATCCTTTATGGGTTTAGCGGGATACTATAGGAGATTTATAAAAGGATTCTCCAAGATTGGTTGTCTAGTCACTGCCCTCCAGAAGAAGGGGGCTAAATTCACATGGAAACAAGAATGTGAAGAAAGATTTCAATCCTTGAAACACCTTCTGACCCATGCACCTGTGTTGAAGATCGCTGACCCCAAAAATGACTTCCTCGTGTGCACAGATGACTGTAAGGAAGGGCTCGGAAGAGTCCTTATGCAAGGAGGAAGTGTAGTTTGCTATGAATCTTGAAAGTTGAATGAGCATGAAGCCAACTATGCGACCCATGATCTAGAACTGGCCTCCATAGTGCATGCTTTAAAAATGTGGAGGCATTACCTCCTAGGAAGGAAATTTGTACTTATGACAGACCACTGTGGATTGCGATATCTGTTTGACCAACCAAAGCTCAATGCTAGACAAGCTAGGTGGATGGCCCTCCTTAGTGAGATTGATTTGAAATCAAACATGTTGAAGGAAAGGAAAATAAGGTGGCCGATGCCCTTAGCAGAAGTATGAAAACAATTCACCTGGTAGTGGTGAGCACCTGTGAGACGAATGTTAAAGAAAGAGTCAGGAAGGCACATGAAACAAACACATTCTTCCAGGTTGTGACCTCATACCTGGAGCAAGAACCCACGGGGACAAGATATGAAGGCTACCAAATGATAGATGGAGGTCTGTTAACTTACAAAAACATATTGTATATTCCAGATTGTGAGGACTTGAAGAGGTTCATCATGGATGAACTACATAAAAGACCCCATACTGGCCATCCAGGATATCAGAAGATGATCACGGCCACCAGGAAATGATTCTATTGGACTGGGTTAAAGAAATACATAGCTAACTATTTAGCTAAGTGCATAGAATGCCAACAAGTCAAAGCAGAGCACCGACACCCAACATGATTATTACAAGCTCTACCAATCCCGGAATAGAAATGGGAAACCTTTTCCATGGATTTCATCACTGGATTACCAACCTCGACCAGGCATAATGACGCCATCATGGTGGTGGTGGATAAATTGAGTAAGTCCTCCCATTTTATCTCTGTCAAATTGATTTGCAAGGCAATATATATTGCCAGCATATTCATGAAGGAAATATTCAGACTACATGGTATGCCTAAAAATATCGTGTCCGACAGAGACACGAAGTTTACTTCCAACTTCTGGAAATCCTTAATGGCTGGTCTAGAGACCAAATTATTGTTTATCACAACCTATCATCCTCAAACTAATGGACAAACGGAAAGAGTGAACCAAATATTAGAAGACATGCTAAGAATGCATGTAATGCATCAACCCAAAAAGTGGGAGGATTACCTACCATTGGTGGAATTCGCCTACAACAACAGCTACCAAGAATCCCTGAAGACGAGCCCCTTCAAAGTCCTCTACGGCAGGTCGTGCAACACTCCAGTTAGTTGGAGTAATCCTGTAAACAGAGTTACTATTGGACCCGACATGTTGAAAGAAATGGAGCAACAAGTAATATAGATAAAACAAAACCTAAAGGTCGCACAAGACAGACAAAAAAGTTACGCCGACCTAAAGAGAACTTCAAGAGAATTCAAGACGAGAGACCACGTATATATCAGGGTTAGGCCTAGGAAGAGTTTCCTGAGGATGGGAAACTGTACCAAGTTGGCACCTCGATATTGTGGACCCTTTGAAGTTCTAGACAGAGTGGGACCTGTAGCTTATAGGCTAGCACTTCCTCCCACAATAAAAGCACATAATGTTTTCCATGTTTCATTATTGAAGAAATATGTACATGATTCTAATCATATAATTGACGGCTCTGTGATCCAGGTTCCGGGAGAATTTCTGCCAGAGCCTCAATGCATACTGGACAGAAAGGAAACCCCACTCAGGAACTGAACCATTGCACAGGTCAAGGTGCAGTGGAAACATTTTGGCCCAGATGAGGCTACATGGGAAATGGAAGATGCCATGAAACATGTATATCTGATTTTGTTTACTACTGTACATACATGTCATATTGATAGATAGAACATCAAGGACGATGTTCCTTTAAGGGGGAGGGAATTGTAACACCATGTTTCCCCCAGTCTATAAAAATAACTATATTGGCCAAGAACTATGGCGAACTCAAAGATGTGAATGTTTGATTTGACAGACCTTTGTATAAAAGGTCGATGAATGTAATTTATATGATGAATGTGTGTTGCATGAATGTTGGGAGGGGGATGTGCTGAAGGAGACCATGATGGCTAATGAGGGGTGGTGGAAGGTGCTGGGAATGATTGCGTTAACTTCCACCAAACCCAAAACCATACTGGCTTGTACGTGCTCGAGAACCAAGACTCACTCTTTGACCCCGGAATGTATTTCCCATCAAATTGGTAGGTGGGGAGGCTCCTCAAGAGTAAATGAGGGGATGGCGGTGAACCACCCATCCGTATAGCCCTCAGACCTGACCACGGATGGGGATTTGCACCACATGCCACCTTTCAAAAAAGGCAAGGAAAGAAGTGTGGAAGGAACAAGGGGGAGAGAAGGAGGAGCATGCGTGACAGGAGATCGCGAACAAGGAAAAATAGGAGGAACTTTGGCAATACAGAGGTTCTGAACAGAGGAGAAGGAGAGTAACCTTCATCCTCAACTTCCGTTGAGCTGGAAGTAGGAGACCAAACCTCAACCATTGTGGTCTAGCTCGGGGGTGGCTAGTGGTAAATCCATTTGGAGTCATTGAGCCTATGGTTGGTTGGAAACGAGCACCCCTCTCAGCATTTGCATCACGACTGGAGTTCTGATAAGTGTTATGTCTTGCATTCAAAATTTAATGTTACTAACGCATGCTCATTATTATACGCTTGTGAATAGTTTCCGTATAGAAGTGTTTGCTTTTTTTTGTGACAAATATATTGGATGCATGCTTGAATTGTGATAACTGTAAATTGGTTAACATAGAGAACGTATGAGTTTGGGATACGAGTCTGGTTCCCCGAGGATTTACTCGTCTACCTTAAATCGTGCTACGCCCTGGTTTATCCTCCCGAAGGCACCCTTTCGGGGAAGTTCCCCTGCATTCTAGATTCAGAGTGAAGTCCCTCAAGAAGACTACCATTGTGGTAAAACTGCGAGTTTACCATGCTCCTGTCGCAAAGTAAATGGTTCGGAGTTTCGGCTCTCGGGTATCCCAGGCGCAAGATTTCTTATCGTTGCACATCACGAAAACCCGACGTGCGAAACCCTGATATAACATAGCAGGGATATGGTTTGGAGTTTTGGCTCCCGGGTATCCTAGGTGCAAGACCTCTTGTCGCCACACATCGCGAAGTCCCGACTTGCGAAACCCCGATATAACATAATAGGGATATGGTTCGAAGTTTCGGCTCCCGGGTATCCTAGGCGCAAGATTTCTTGTCGTCACACATCGTGAAAACCCGACGTACGAAACCATGATATAACATAGCAGGGATATGCTTCGGAGTTTCGGCTCCTGGGTATCCCAGGCGCAAGACCTCTTGTCACCACACATCACGAAGTCCCGACTTGTGAAATCCTGATATAACATAACAGGGATATGGTTCAGAGTTTCGGCTCCCGGGTATCCTAGGTGCGATATCCCTCGTCGTCGCACATCGCAAAGTCCCGACTTGCGAAACCCCGATATAACATAGCATGGATATAGTTTGGAGTTTCGGCTCTCGGGTATCCTAGGTGCAAGACCTCTTGTCTTCGCACATCGCGAAAACCCGACATGCGAAACCCCGATGTGCTCGGTGAATGGGCCCTAGGTCACCAGATAGGGTCTTGTAGTAGGGAGTGGGAGTCCCGAAAAGAATATGGACCACCCATGTGTAGGGATGCGTGGTGAAGATCTACAACCACCAGGGTTCTAAACATCCGAGAAATAGGAATGAAGACCCTGCCCAAAGTTTCGAAAAGTAGAATGTTGGGATTTAATCCGGTCCGTTGATCAAATCGATGATCTGGACCTTAGATCCTGATGATACCAGGCTTTCGGGTTTCAGCATTCCAAGAGATAAGGAATGCTTGCGGCAGGGATTTCAAAGTCCCAAAGCCTGAAAGGGATAGGCGTCGAGACTTGCGACCTAGTCGGAGGTCACATCGAGTACAAACGACCGAGGGTCAACCAGAAATGAAAGCCTGCTTCAGGTTTTCGGGTTTTGAAGAGTCGAAAAGCTTGACTCTCCTGCATCACTGAGCCGCGAAACACGAAGGGTGCTTCTTGGCTTGAAAAAGACCAAAATTTTTTACTAACCAGAGTGGGTGTGTTACATAATGTGTTTGCCCTTCCTCTTTCTAATTGTCTATGTGTGAACAATGTTATCATCTTCAAGAGGGCTCTGCACTTTGGATTATGGAGTAGGAGCAACATTCAATTGCAAATGTGGAGAGGAAATGAACTGCTCCCCAAGATTTATCCTCTCTTGGATCATGAATCCAACCCTTTTCTCATATAAAAACCTTTCATTTATAGTGAATAATCTATATCTACCTGAAGGAGGTTGAAACCAAGGAGTTACATAGGATCCTCCTCCATTTAGGAGTTTTGTTACAAAAGATTCCAACAAAAGCCTAACAAAGTCCTATTTTTTTGGGATTTTGTCTATGATGTTAAATACCTTTTGAAACACATGTCCCTCATGTCCAAAAAAATATTAGGAGACCATTCAAACCTTCCTTGACATGTGGCAACCTCCAAACAAGGTGAATATCCAACAACTATGCAAAACAGAGAGTTTGTAACGCCAATTTGCAATGCACTGGTGTTTTAATTATATCTATTACAAACTGGGTCAGGCTGAAATTTGGAAAGCAAGTCAATTACATTATCATGATCCTCCAAAAAACATTTCAGGAAAACCCACATCACCATTTTGAATTTATGATCAAATCTGTAAAAGTAGCTACTACAGGAAATGAGTTCGCAGCGCTTGTCTGCCAGTTCACAACGCCAAAAGGAAAAAACATCCAAAACCACTTTCTCGACCTTCAAACAAGATGGAAACTCTCACGGAGTACCTGATGGCCCTAAGGCTGCTGTGAATGTTGATAATTCTGAATGTGAGTTCCTGCAACCTATCCACACTACAACACTCCTCCTTATCTAGTTCACAATGCCAATTCGCAACGCCAACTCAAATATAGCTTGCACACTTCGAGAAGGTTGTTAGTTGATGGTATGACATAATCCCTGGAGAAATGGTTAAATTGTAGGCTCTGAAAACCGTAAATCCTCCTTTACATGATCAATCTTATGTGTTAACAGATACAACATTGTGGCATCATAGTCTTGGACACATGAGTGAGAAGGGGATGCAGATACTTCACAAAAGAAATTTTTTTCCAGATCTTAAACAAGTTGATTTGGATTTCTATGAGCACTGTATTTATGGGAAACAAAAGAGAGTTAGATTTCTCAGAGCTGGGAAGGAAAAGAAGAGTGAAAAGTTAGAGCTTGTGCAAACAGATGTATGGGGACCAACTCAGGTATCATCTCTTGATGGATCTAATTATTTTGTTACTTTTATTGATGATGCAACTAGAAAAGCTTGGGTTTATTGCATTCAACAAAAATCTGATGTTTTTGACGCTGTTATGAAATATAAATCTTTGGTTGAGAATGAGATAGGAAAAAGGTTGAAGTGTCTCAGATCAAACAATGGAGGTTTATACTGCAACAAAGAGTTTGATAATTACTATTCATAACATGGGATTCATAGAGAGAAGACAGTTCTAGTAACACCACAAGAAAATTGTGTGTCATAAAGGATGAACATGACAATCATGGAACGTGCAAGGAGTATGATATTGCATGATGGGTTTTCCTTATAGTTTTGGGCAGATGTTGTAGATATTGTTGTTTACTTAATAAAAAAATGGCCTTCAAGCTCCTTGGATGGTGGCATTCTAGAGGAGGAATGGAAAGGTAAAAAGGTCAACTACTCATTTATGAAGACTTTCGGTTGTGAAGCATTTTTCCATATTGATAAATAAAATAGAACAAATCTTGAGGAAAAATCCGAGAAGTGTACCTTTATTGGATATTGTGTTAATGATTTTGGTTATCGCTTATGAGATTATGAAAATCATAAAATCATTAGGAGTAGAGATGTGGTATTCAATGAAAAGTTCATGTACAAAGATCAGTTGCATGGAAAGAAACATGAAAAAGAAAACATAGAATAGAAAGTGCTTGATGAAATCAAAGAAAATGAAATTCTAAAGGTACCATAAAATCAAAATGCACAACAACATGAGCAACATGAACCTCAAACTTCTGCAATTGTTGTTAGAAGATATACTAGGTTAAGTAGACCCCCTGAATGATATTTTCCTTCATTGTATTATTTATTGTTGATTGAATCTGGTGAACTAGAAAGTTATGAAGAGGCAATGCAAGTGGAAACCAAAAAAAAGTGGGAACACAACATGAAAGAGGAAATTAATTCCTTGGCAAACAAAAAAAACTTGGGACTTGGTTTAGTTTCCTGCAGGAAAAAGAGCATTTCATAATAAATGGGTTTACAGGTTGAATGAAGAAAATGGAGGCAAAAAGCGGTACAAGGCTAGATTTGTTGTAAAGGGGTTTGCACAAAAGAAATGTATAGATTTTAAAGAAATATTTTCCCCTGTTGTTAAAATGACTTCAATTAGGACTATTTTAAGTCTTGTGGGAGTAGAATATTTGCATCTTAAAAAGTTTCATATAAAAACAACTTTTCCCCATGAGGATTTGGAGGAAGAGATTTATATGCAATAACCAAAAGGGTATGAGGTCAAAGGAAAGGAGAATTTGGTATCCATGTTGAAGAAGAGCTTGTATGGTGTAAAGCAAGCTCCAAGGCAGTGGTATTTGAAGTTTGACAAGTTTACGTCAAAACAAGGTTATAGTAGATGTCATTCTGATCACTGTGTTTATTTTAAGAGGCTAGCAAATGTAATCTATATTATCTTGCTATTGTATGTAGATGACATGCTTGTTGTAGGGTCTAACATGCATGATATAAATGTGCTCAAAAATAAATTAGCTATTTCATTTGCAATGAAGGATTTGGGTGCTGCAAATAAAATCCTTGGTATGAGAATATCAAGAGACATTAAAAATCACAAATTGATATTGTCTCAGGGTGAGTACATAGAGAAGGTGTTGGAGAGGTTTAGAATGCAGAATGCAAAACCAGTTAGTACACATTTGGCCAACCATTTCAAATTAACCAAGAAAATGTGTCCCAAGACATAAGAGTAGATAGAATACATTTCTAGTGTCCCTTAATCATCAATAGTTTGTATCTTGATTTATTCTATGGTGTGCACAAGACTAGATATTGCACATGGCATGGGAGTTGTGAGTAGGTATATGAACTATCCAGGTAAAGAACATTGGGGGGTATTAAAATGGATTCTCATGTATTTGAGAGGTACTGCTACTCATGCATTATGTTTTGGAGGTTCAAACATTGTTCTACAGGGATATGTTGATTCATATATGGCAGGTGATAAAGATAATAGAAGAAGCACCACAGGGTATTTTTACTGTAGGTGGAATGTCAACAACAAGTTGGTTTTCGAAATTGTAAAAGGTGGTTTCACTTTCAACAACGAAAGTAGAGTATGTTTCTCCTACAGAGGCTAGCAAAGCGATGATTTGGTTACATAGGTTTATGGAAGAATTGGGAAAGCAACATGAGAATAACAGGTTGTACTGTGACAACAAGAGTGTCATTCATATTGCAAAGAACTCAACCTTCCATTCTAACACTAAGCATATACAACTCAGGTACCATTTCATACGATCTGTCTCGGAAGATGAAAAATTGAAGTTGGAAAAGATACATACTAGCCAAAATCATACAGACATGTTAACAAAGGTAGTAACCAGGGAGAAACTGAGTTCTTGCTCAGTTTTAGTTCATCTTCAAGCATGAAGGTGAATATGCGAATTTTTCGAGGTCCAAGGTGAATCATAGTCTAGCAGATACAACAACAGTGAAGTTGTTGTGATCAGTATCCAAGTGGGAGATTGTTGGTTGTGGAGCTTGATTATCTTTCTGATTTAGAGATCATGCTTCAACTGTGTTTGGATCCAATTTTTTGATCGGGGGGTGTGGGGGGGCTTCCCCCCACATCTCTCGCCAGGGGGGTCCAGGGGGGAGGTGAGAAATTTTGGAACCCCCCCTAGTAGAGGATTCGAGGGTAGCATTCCTGAAACAACATTTTGGGAAAAATTGCTTTGTAAAATATTGTAATTTCATAGTCAATTTGGACCGTTCATTATAAGGTCACAGATCTGATAGTAGAAGTTATGTTAGGTTTTTTTTCCCTAGAAGGCAACCTTCTTTTATGAAGGAATTGTATTGTGGTTGTGTATGTGAGTGAATATTGTTTTATGAGAGAGGAGACCGTGAGAGAAAGAAGAGGAAGTTACATTGGGTATGTTGTAGGTTGTATCCCTTCATTTGCTGAATAATAATAAAGGAAGGACCTAGAAATTTCTTTGGTGGACGTAGCCCACACTAGGTAGACCATGTATATCTTTGTCTCTATTGTATTGTGTATCTTCTGTGTTTTATTTACACATTTGTTTTATTTTATTACTCTATGATCCTGTTTTTCTAACAAATCTTCCTTTACTCATTATATGTATACATCTTCATTCTCCCCCCTCTCATTATAAAATAGTTTTAATTTGTTAACCGTTACATACATATTCTTAATCGTTGATTCTAGTTAGTTTACTTTCATTGCAAGTCTGGTTTTAGTTGTTGGAAGGAAAATCTTCTTTAGTTTATTTTTTTGACATATGTGTAAGTTTTTGGATACAATCACAAGTTCAGTGAACTTCTCCTCCTACTCCTCCAATTCAATGAATAGTTTTTGAAGATATTTAATGGGAAGTGCTTCATAAATATTCTTCATTTTCCTCTTGCAACAAAATCACACATTTCTTCTTGATTTTAATGTTTGAATGCTCCACGGAAACTTGAATTTAATATCTTACATTAAACATCGAACTAGGGAAAATACATGATGGTACTTGATCAACCAGAACTGGGAGATTCAAAAATATCATATGGAAAGTTCTGAGGAGAATTGTAATATTAAATCGAATTCATTGTTATATACAAATAATAAATAAAGATAATAATAAATGAAAAAAATATATTAATAATATATATATTAAGACTCATGACTAAAATTCAGGACTCCAGGACTCCTCCACAAAAGACGCATGGGATATTATATAATGGCCCCCCTTCAATGTAATATTCATATTCTATCATTCATTTATATATTATATTTTATACTTATTAAATTTTTGTCCAATTGTGGAAATGAAATCTTCTTGAGAGTTTATGCTCCATTGGTATCAGAGTGTCTGTCTTCCCCTCTCCTCGTTGGAACATCATCCCTCTCCGCCCGCCCACATTCACCTTGAATTTTTGTGTACACTTGAATTCTTTTAATTCCGCTACCGTTCGCTACCCTCTCCGACCAACTCCGCCTCATTGAATTTTTGTGTCCATGAATTCCAGCTTCACAACCTCTTCGAAAGTTTTCGCTATCTCGACGTCTCACCCTGCAGCACTAAAGGAACCCCAATCTAATCCTAGACCCATTCAACATGTGTATTTGAGTTCTATGACAAGTTGATTGTAGTTGACGAGTCGAAAGGGTTGTGAAACAACGGATCCAGACCAAACCCCAAACTCATCCAACGATAAAAAGAAAATGCCAAGATTCAAACAACTAATAGTTTGCTAATCCAGTGTATTGAGTGAAAATTTCGTCTCCAAGTACCAAGAAGATGTCAGAATTCAAACCAGTTTGAAAAAATAGACCATGAATGTAAAAACACTAATCGAAAATGCAATCAACAAAAATTGTGATGATATAAGAGAGGAAATAAGGAACAACAATAATGCACTCAAACAAGAGCTAGCACATAAACTTAAAGATAAAATTGTGGTAGAAGTCGGGGTTGAATTACAACATTGCATAGCCAATTTAAAGCAAGAGCTTAAAAACAACATTTTTGTAGAGGCCAGGGTTGAATTATGACAAGGAATAACAAACTTAAAACAAGAGATAACAATAGAAATGAAGCAAAACTTGGACATCATAACGCAAGATCATAATAAAAAGCATAATGAGCTTTTAAATCTTATAAAAAACCAAGGTCATCAACATCCCATCCAAGCACAACCAAGTGCTTCAAGCACGCCTAACCTGCCACCACCACCATCACCACCCTCTACAATTCGGTAACAAATCCCCAATCAATAGCACAATATCAACCCTCAATGATATATCCACCAAGGGCCAAAATAGAACTCTCAAAATACAATGGAGGTGATAACCAATGTGTGGCATGGTTTAAGAAGACTGAAGAGTATTTCAATATATATAACATTACAACAGACAAAGAAAAGGTTAAATATGCATCCATGTATCTAGAAGGAGACGCTTACAATTGGTATTTGTGGTGGAAAGGAGGAAATCAGTTATATTGTTAGAATTCCTTCAAAAATGATTTTTTCAAAAGATTCTAGGGAATCGTCATAAACAAAGTTTTCTCAATACTCACTAGGCTACAATAGGAAGTTAGTGTAGATTAATTTACGCATCAATGGGAATCCCTTGCTACATGAGTGTTTGGGATATCTAGTAATCAATTACTCCAATATTATGTGGGAGGTCTCAAGCCACATATCCAGGACGAACTAAACATGCATGATGTTATGACTATTGAAATAGCAAGGCGTAAGGATAAAGCTGCATAGAAAAAGTTTGAGAGGTCATCGTTACAAAAATTTGATAAGATGTATTCACGACGAAAATACATTGGTTGCAGGTTCTATGGGGAAAAATGGTCATTGGGTTACAAATGTAGCAATCAAAAGTCTAACAAACATGAATATAACATGCAATCAAACACGTCCATAAGCAACTCCGATGATGACGAAGAGAAAAGAAAGAAAAATAAATGTTGTAAATGTGGTAAAAATTGGTTTTCAGGCCATAAATGTGCGTCTAAACAACTATATCATTGCAAAATCATTAACAGAAAAAAGGTAGAGGTCATGTTGAGGAAGACGTGTTAGATTCTAATGATGATGAACCACTAGAGATATCATTAGCATTAATCACATGCATTAGGTAGAATTATATGAAAAATACCAAAACCACAATCCAAGAAGAAGAAAAGCCACTCACACCATGTTTTTATTCCACCTCAGTTGAAAAATAATCACAAGAAATGACAAATTCATGAACGAATTCATTGCTTTGAGGACAAGCAATTTCGAAAAAGATGAAAATATGATATACATAATAATAAATAAAAAGAATATATTAATAATATATATTAAAAGTCATGACTCCTCCATAAAAGACTCATGGAATATTATATAGTTGCCCCTTCAATGTAATATTCATATTCTATCATTCATTTATATATTATATTTTACACTTATTAATTTTCTATCCAATTGTGGAAATTGAATCTTCTTGAGAGGTTATGCTCCAATCATTAAGTGACTAAAAATATCCTAAAGATTAAAAATTATATTTACAAATATTTATAAAGATACACCAGACATTGTTATAAAAACAATTAGATTTCCATAATGGTCTTGGGAAACAACTAACATTTCTATGACTATTAGTATTCATAATTGTAAGCACGTGCATAAAATGTGGAAGGTTACACATGTAGAGTTGGAATTCAAAGCCTCAAAGCACAAGCCATGGGACTATGGATGCATAGTGTTGTCATCACATAATTCTATAGAGGATTTGGGGGTGTTAGTTCAAACCCTATAGGGGATTTATCCTTCAACTTCGTGGGAAACTTTCCCTCAATTCCATTGGTGAATCTTGCCTCAATTTTTCCCATTAGTAGTGATAGGACACCACTAAGGGTGCTACCTTTTGGACCTTACAACATGTATTATGCATTGTAATCTTGGGTTGCAAGAATTGGTGCATAACATTGGAGGTGTTAAGGTGGACGATGCATAATCATCTATGTTATACTTAGATTAGAAAAATTACTTTTATCAAAAATAAAATAATTTTTATAACTAATTCATAAAATAAAATAAAAATATAATATCTTTTTCTAAACTTTAAATCTTATATAATTTTCTAAATTATAGATATTATCCAAACATAAAATACCAATCACTTCCCAAACCTAACTCATTCTGTAAACTATAATGCTAACCAATATAAACACCATAACCTTACATAAATCATAACCTTTCACTAAATTCTGAACCTTTCCATAAACATTACTCTTTTATAACCCTTTCCTTGAATCTTAAACCGTTACATAAACATTACCCTCCCGTAAAATCTAAATCTTATTTTCCCATTAAATACATTGATTAAGTTTGTATTAATTTAAATACATTGATTATGTTTGTATTAGTTTAATAATCATGGAGGGAAATCTTGTAATATTGTGACACTGTTAAGGAATTGAATTACTTGAATCACTACAAGATTATACATGGTATGGCTATAGATTGTGATAATAAAAGGATGTAAAGTATAGATTGCTATAATAAGAGATGTAACAATAGTAAAATTGAGAGATAAAATTGATTCAAGATTATGTATTTGATTTTGATAATAAGAAGATTGTAAAATTGAGAGATTGAATTGATTGAAGATTATGTATTTGATTTTGATAATAAGAAGATTGTAAAGTTTGGATATAATAAAAGATGTTTTTTTTAAATGATGAAGTTGTTTTTTATTTTTTTATTCAATTTTTTAATAAATTGATTTATTTAATTTAATAATAATTTATTTTAAATATGATTTAATTGTATTTTATTTTTAGTGAAAAAGAAATTTAATATTTATGAGAGTGATTATACATGTTGTTTTTCTCCTTAAAGAGTTTGTTTTAAAAATTACATTATGTTCTTCCCCATCTTCTTATCAATAAACTATAATCTTTACAAAAACTTAGAAGTGACTATCTTCCCAAAAATGTTATAATCTTGTACATAGATTTGTGCATATTACAGTTCTAGACATATTCTACTTTGCAACAAATACATGTTCTTATACAAAAATAAAAAAGAGCTTTGGAAAAACTCCATTTCCCATCCTAGTAAACATTCAACACTAAAATTAGAGTCAGAACTCCATTGATTCGGTTTCTTCATCATCGAGAAAATTGTAGAAACCAAGCGTGCCAACTGGAAGGGACAAAACCTCCTTGGACAATGAGTCTACTTTTTTGTTGAGCTCCCTAAAAAAGTGGTTGCAAGAAATCCACTTGAAAGTTTGCATAGATTCCTTGATGTCTTGCAATAGAGGTTTCATCCTAACATCATAAACTATCACTTTTTGCCTCACCCAATCGATTGTTGGCTTGGAGTCTCCCATAATTTGCAACTTTTTCAGTTCTTTAGAAGAATCAATTTCTAAGAGAGTTTGAAGGGCAATGAACTCAACTCGGTTGCATGTTCCTCTTCCAGGAGCATATCGAACATGAATGTAGGGATTTTGTTTTATATAAAGAACCACACCAACTGCACCCACTAGAGGGTGCCCTTGGCATGCCCCATCAAAAACTCCCCAAGGGATTTCGATGTCCAACTCTGGCATAACTGGAATCCTTGTATATTTATCCTAATGTATGACATGAACTCCTTGGACATGTTCAAAATTATTCGTGTTATAACTTCAGTGGCGATGTCCTTGTCTTTCAAGATACTTAAATTATGTGCCCACCAGATACACAAAACCATAAAACTAGGCATGCTTTTAAATCTTTTGACAGCTCTATTAGATAACTAGTCCCTTAAATAATGTTCCAGGATGGCTTTCTTCCACTGGGATGTAGGCGTCAATTCTTTTGAAACTAAGCCTACTACTTGTTTTGCATACACACAGTCAATAATAAGTGAGAAGTAAATTTCTCATGATTTTTACATAATAAACACCGTCCAGGGCCCACCCAACCACAATTGCAACATACTTCCCAAGTTAAAAGTTTATTGGACAGATCTAACCAAACAGTAATTTTTTTTCAAGGGTGCATGGGTTTTCCAGACAAACTGCCACCACCATTTTTTATCTTCCACAAAATGAGATTTGATCTAGGATTTGTATCCCAATTTGGCGGTGTAATCCCCCGACTTGAGGTTTTTGGACCAATAGATCTTATCAGGCTAGTCATACTGAAGAATAATGTAGTTCGATACTAAGAACCTGACATAAATATTCCATTCCAATTCCTCTTCTTTGGCCAGCCCTAAAGAAAAATAGGATCACCAACCTACCCTGCCCCTTTGTTGAGGATCCTGGGCACGTGAATTGGATAGTGTGAATATGTTTTCCGAGTGGAGCACTTCAATTAGGGGGTCCAACAGGAGAGAATCATTTCCATTCCCCATACATGGGTCAACTCCTAATCTGACCGATTTTTATGACCCAAAGGGGGCATATATATGGCTAAATGTATATGATATGACCCCAAGGGGGGGCATATATGGGCCTAAATGTACATGTAATGTGTGACATATGTAATAGGGTCAACCTAGTGATAAAGGGGCCTCATGTGTAAGTGTGAATAGCTATATATAAAAGATCATGTATTCATTATTGAGAGGTGAATTGTGAAGTATGAAAGGTAGCGAAAATTCTGCAATGACTAAATTCAGGATGATTCCATAACCATATCGTACAAAATCTATATCTCTGAAAGTATAAGGCCTCAGGAGCTAAAATTTGAACCCAACTTACCTTGATCCGTATACTAAATATCCTCCAAGGGGTTCCTTCTGAAACTCTGTAGAAAAAACGTTATAGAGAAAATGCCAAGGTGTCTCAGATGTCACAGCGAAACCCCGAGACCTTGAACTCTGATGCCAAATGTTATGATCCACGAACCTCCCAACCATAGACCACACTGCCAATCATGCTCAACAGTGGTCACCCCCGAGCTGGGACTAAGCTCCACCTAGGGCAAGGGAATCCTAGTCTAGGAAAGGTCAATAGGCAAGTCACACAGTTAAAGAGGAAGGATTCTCTCCCAGGAGCCACTTATGTCCACTGCTCACAGAATCTCATTCCCCACATGCGTGTCCCACCCTAAGAGTATACACCTTCATTGTCACACAGTCCATCGGTTGCTTCACCTCCCTTGCCTTGGGCTTTAGCAACAACCCAGACAGGAATTCTCAGAGCTCTATAGTAGCTACGGGACCCCTTTCAGGAGAAATCACTTCCACAACACACTCTCTCACCTGGAGAGAGTTGCCCACATGCCTGACAACCTACCTCTTTAACCACAACCACCTCCCTCACCTAGAGAGAGTGTTGCACACAGGCCTAACAACCTGCTTCTTCAACTTCATTCCAACACAAGGAGGACAACAACAAGGCTAAGCAAGGAACAAATGATGACAACAAACCACACTCAGCCAAGGAACTACATGGCCACAACAACCAATAGTTATGACACACACGACATAGACAAATACGGGGTGCTCGGGCTTCACAGAAGACGCAGCTCAGTCCACGGGTTCTCACTGGGTTCAGATGGAGGATGGGAGAATGGACATCGAACAACCTTCTTGTGAGGGTTTCCTTCACTATGTGTGTGTATACAGAGGAAGACGCAGAGGAAAACGCAGACGCCCCAGATCCCCACGAACTTAGGTGGAGATGACAGAATGAGAGAGTGAACCCCCTAACAGGATGGATTCTTCATCTTTAACTGCATGCGCCCAGGTTGACACCTATCTTCCTGGAGCTGCATGCACTCCATTTTGCATACGTTCCCTTTCCAGAAACTTAGGACAACACTTGGTCAATTGACCACCTTAGCCTTTTAGGAAATAATAATAAATTATTATCCCCTTTAGAGGTAAGCCCCCCTAGCTTAGCCCCTAGGCCCAAACACTTAACCTCCTCCCTTACCCAACCTTGTGGAAACTTAGTCCCCCATCAATCTTTCTTCGTGGTCGGTCTACACACAGCGATGTTTTTATATTAACAAAGTGCATAATTACATGTACAAAATAGGCTCCTGGCCTTTAACACCTAGGTTGTCCGGCCTACTTGCACATAAGCTTACCAAATTACAATTGCTTGGCTCACCAACCTATACAAAACATGTTTACAATACAAAGATACAATTGGAGCTCGTCCTTGGGGTATTACAATGGTTGTAAGTAACTTTGACTTTGGTTCAAACACTCTGAAATTTGATGATGTTGTTGGTGTTATCCTTAGCAAGGAAATGCAACGAAAAAGCACATGTGAGACATCAAGTAACGTGTTGATCGTGGATAACAGGGTAAGGAAAAATGATAGAGGAAATAGATTAGGGAACCGCAGGAATTCTAGGAAGGACAGATCCAAATCCAGACTAGGAAATATAGAGTGCTAGAATTGTGGGAAGAAATGACATTTGAAGAAAGACTGCAGAGCTCCAAAGAAACAAAGAGATGGATATGAGGAGAAAAATCAGGAAGAAAATGTAATAGGTGATGTGTTACAAGATGCTTTGATTCTTTCTTCATATAATATTACTGAATCTTGGGTAGTAGATTCAGGGGATTCATTTCATGCCACACCCTAAGGAAATATTTCCAAGATTATGTTCAAGGTGATTTCAGACAAATTTATTTGGGTGATGATGAACCATGTCAAATTGTTGGAATGGGTAAGATAAAAATAAAACAAAAGAATGGGAAACAATGGTTACTGAAAGAGGTGAGACATATACCATATCTAAGAATAAATCTAATTTCAACAGACCAATTGGAAAGTGAAGGATGAATATCTACATTTACAGATAAGGCATGGAAGGTCACTAAAGGATCACTAGTAATGGAAAAATGATACAAGGTAGGTACATTTGATTTATGTACTGGTAATGGTGACTCTTGAATATCTTTAGCTTCTACAGGTGTGGATACAACATTGTGGCATCATAGGCTTGGACACATGAGTGAGAAGGGGATCTAGATACTTCACAAAAAGATTTTTTTTTTCAGATCTTAAACAAGTTCATTTGGATTTCTGTGAGCACTGTATTTATGGAAAACGAAAGAGAGTCAAATTTCTCAGAGTTGGGAAGGAAAAGAAGAGTGAAAAATTAGAGCTTGTGCATACATATGTATGGGGACCAACTCAGGTATTATCTCTTGGTGGCTCTCATTATTTTGTTAATTTTATTGATGATGCAACTAGGAAAACTTGGGTTTATTGAATTCGACAAAAATCTGATGTTTTTGACATTGTGAAGAAATGGAAAGCTTTGGTTGAGAATGAGACAGGAAAAAGGTTGAAGTGTCTCAAATCAGACAATGAAGGTGAATACTACAACAAGGAGTTTGATAATTACTATTCATACCATGGGATTCATAGAGAGAATATAGTTCCAGTAACACCACAAGAAAATAGTGTGTCATAAAGGATGAACATGACAATCATGGAACGTGCAAGGAGTATGAAATTGCATGTTGGGTTTCCCTTACAGTTTTGGGCAGATGTTGTAGATATTGTTGTTTACTTAATAAACAAAGGGCCTTGAAGATCCTTGTATGGTGGCATTCTAGAGGAGGCATGGATAGGTAAAAAGGTAAACTACTCATTTATGAAAACTTTCAGTTGTGAAGCATTTTTCTATATTGATAAATAAAATAGAACAAAGCTTGAGGAAAAATCCAAGAAGTGTACCTTTATTGGATATTGTGTTAATTATTTTGGTTATCACTTATGGGATTATGAAAATAATAAAATAATTAGGAGTAGAGATGTGGTATTCAATGAAAAGGTCATGTAAAAAGATCAATTGCAGGGAAAGAAACATGAAAAGGAAAACACATAATACACAGTTCTTGATGAAATTAAAGAAATTGAAATTCTAAAGGTACTAGAAAATCAAAATGCACAACAACAGGAAAAACAAATACATCAAACTCTAGCAAGTGTTGTTAGAAGATATACTAGGTTAAGTAGACCCCTTGAACGATATTCTCCTTCATTGGATTATTTATTGTTGATTGAATCTGGTGAACTAGAAAGTTATGAAGAGGCAATGCAGGTAGAAACCAAAAAGAAGTAGGACCATGAAATGAAAGAGGAAATGGGTTCATTGTTAAATAACCAAACTTGAGACTTGGTTCAGTTTCCTGCAATAAAAAGAGCATTGCAGAATAAACAAGTTTACAGGTTGAAGGAAGAAAATGGAAGCAAAAAGCGGTACAAGGCTAGACTTGTTGTAAAGGGGTTTGCAGAAAAGAAATGTATAGATTTTAATGAAATATTTTCTCTGTTGTTAAAATGACTTCAATTAGGACTATTTTAAGTCTTGTGGGAGTAGAAGATTTGCATCTTAAACAGTTACATATAAAAACAATTTTTCCCCATGGGGATTTGGAGGAGGAAATTTATATGAAACAACCACAGGGGTATGAGTTCAAAGGAAAGGAGAATTTGGTATGCATGTTGAAGAAGAGCTTGTATGGCCTAAAGAAAGCTCCAAGGTAGTGGTATTTGAACTTTGATAGGTTTATGACAGAACAAGGTTATAGTAGATGTCATTCTGATCACTGTGTTTATTTTAAGAGGCTAGAAAATGGAAGCTATATTGTCTTGCTATTATATGTAAATGATATGCCTGTTGCAGGGTCTAACATGTAGGATATAAATGTGCTAAAAAATAAATTAGCTATTTCATTTTCGATGAAGGATTTGGGTGCTACAAATAAAATCCTTGGTATGAGAATATCAAGAGACATGAAAAATCACAATTTGATATTTTCTCAGGGTGAGTACATAGAGAAGATGTTGGAGAGGTTTAGAATGCAAAACGAAAAACTAGTTAGTCCACATTTGGCCAACCATTCCAAATTAACCAAGGAAATGTGTCCCAAGACACAAGAGTAGATAGAGTACATTTCTAGGGTCCCTTAATCATCAATAGTTGGTATCTTGATGTATGTTATGGTGTGCACAAGAATAGATATTGCACATGGAGTGGGAGTTGTGAGCAGGTATATGAACTATCTAGGTAAAGAAAATTAGGGGGGTACTAAAATGGATTCTTATGTATTTGAGAGGTACTGCTACTCATGCATTATGTTTTGGAGGTTCAAACATTGTTCTACAGGGATATGCTGATTTAGATATGGCAGGTGATAAAGATAACAGGAGAAGCACCACAAGGTATGCTTTTAGTGTAGGTGGAATGTCAACAACAAGCTCGTTTTTGAAACTGTAAAAGGTGGTTGCACTTTCCGCAATGAAAGTAGAGTATGTTTCTACTACAGAGGCTAGCAAAGAGATGATTTGGTTACGAAGGTTTATGAAGGAATTGAGAAAGCAACATGAGAATAACAGGTTGTACTGTGATAGCCAGAGTGCCATTCATATTGCAAATAACTCAATCTTCCATTCTAATACTAAGCATATACAACTCAAGTAGCATTTCATATGATACGTCTTGGAAGATGGACAATTGAAGTTGGAAAAGATACAAACTAGCCAAAATCCCACAGACATGTTAACAAAGGTAGTAATCAAGGAGAAATTGAGTTCCTTCTCAGTTCCAATTGGTCTTCAAGCATGAAGGTGAATATGAGAAATTTTCCATGTCCAAGGTGAATCATAGTCTAGCAGATACAACATCAGTGAAGTTGTTGTGATCAATATCCAAGTGGGAGATTGTTGGTTGTGGAGATTGATTATCTTCCTGATTCAGAAGTCTTGTTTCAACCATGTTTTGGATCCCATTTCTTTATCGGGGGGTGTGCTTTATTGGGGGGTGTGGCGAGGCTTCCCCCCCACACATCTCTCGCCAGGGGGGTCCAGGGGGGGCGATGAGAAATTTTGGAGCCCCCCCTGGTAGGGGATTCGAGGGTAACGCCCACGAAGTGAAATTTAGAGAAAATTGCTTTGTAAAATATTGTAATTTCGTAGTCAATTTGGGCCATTCATTATAAGATCACATATTTGATGGTATAATTTATGTTAGGGTTTTTTTCCCTAGAAGAAAAGCCTCTTTTATGAAGGAATTGTATTGCAGTTGTGTATGTGAGTGAATATTGTAATATGAAAGAGGAGACCGTGAGAGAGAGAAAATGAATTTACATTGAGTATGTTATAGGTTGTATCCCTTCATTTGTTGGATAATAATAAAGGAAGGACCTATAAATTTCTTTGGTGGATGTAGTCCACATTGGGTGAACTACATATATCTATGTCTCTATTATATTGTGTATCTTTTGTTTGTTTTATTTTATTTCTCTATGATCCTATTTTTTTAACAAATCTTCTTTTACTCATTATATTTATACATCTTCATTCTCCCCCCTCTCCTTATAAAATAGTTTTAATATGTTAACCTTTACATACATTTTATTAATTTTTTTATTTTAGTTAGTTTACTTTCATGCAAGTCTGGTTTTAGCTGTTAGAAGGAAAATCTTCTTTGGTTTATCTTTTTGACATCTCTGTAAGTTTTTGGATACAATCACAAGTTCATTGAATAGTTTTTTAGGATATTTAGTGGGAGGTGCTTCATAAGTATTCTTCATTTTCCTCTTGCGACAAAATAACCCATTTCTTCTTTATTTCAATGTTTGAATGCTTCAAGGAAACTTAAATTTAATATCGTACATTAAATATCAAACTAGGGAAAATACATTATGGTACTTGATCAACAAGAACTCGGAGATTAAAAATATCATATGCCAATTCTAAGGAGAATTGTAAGATTAAATCAAATTCATTGTTATATGCATAATAAGAAATAAAGATAATAATAAATGAAAATAATATATTAATAATATATATATTAAGAGTCATGACTAAAACTCATTAATCCTCCACAAAAGACGCATTGGATATTATATAATGCCCCCCCTTCAATATAATATTCATTTTCTATTATTCTATTATTCATTTATATATTATATTTAATATATATATTAAGAGTCATGACTAAAACTCATGAATCCTCCACAAAAGACGCATTGGATATTATATAATGCCCCCCCTTCAATATAATATTCTATTATTCATTTATATATTATATTTTATAGTTATGATTTTTTTTGGTCCAATTGTGAAAATCGATTTTTCTTGAGTTTATGCTCCATTGGTATCAGAGTGTGTCTTCCCCTCTCCTCGGTGGAACATAATCCCTCTCCGCCCGCCCACATTCACCTTGAATTTTTGTGTACTCTTGAATTCTTTTAATTCCACTACCATTCACTACCCGACCAACTCCGCCTCATTCTCCTTCGTTCATGAATTCTATCCCCATTGTAACCTCCCCTCGCGATTCCTCTCCATCATTTCGCATACCCGTTCACACACGATTTCACAGGGCTAACACAACAACAATAAAGAAAAACAATAATGCACTCAAACAAGAGCTAACACATAAACTTAAAGATAAAATTGCAGTAGAAGTCGGGGTTGAATTACAACAGGGCATAGCCAATCTAAAGAAAGGGCTTGAAAACAACATTTTTGCAGAGGTCGGGGTTGAATTATGACAAGGAATAACAAACTCAAAACAAGAGATAACGATTGAAATGAAGCAAAACATGGATGTCATAACGCAAGATCATAATAAAAAGCATAATGAGCTTTTAATTTTTATAAAAAATAAGGTCGTCAACAACCCACCTAACCACAACCAAGTGCTTCAAGCATGCCTAACCTTCTACCACCACCACCCCCCTCTACAATTTGGTAACAAATCCTTAATCAATAGCACTATATTAACCCTTAATGATATATCCCCCCAAAGGCCAAAATAGAACTCTCAAAATACAATGGAGGTGATAACCAATGTGTGGCATGGTTTAAGAACACTGAAGAGTATTTCAATATATATAAAGTTACAACAGACAAAGAAAATGTTAAATATGCATCCATGTATCTAGAAGGCAATGCTTGCAATTGGTATCTATGGTGGAAAGGAGGAAATCAGTTATACGATTAGAATTTCCTTCAAAAATGATTTTTTCAAAAGATTCCAGGGAATCGCCATAAACAAAGTTTTCTCAATACTCACCAGGCTACAATAGGAAGGTAGCGTAGATTCATTTACGCATCAATGGGAAGCCCTCACTACATGAGTGTTTGAGATATCTAGTAATCAATTACTCCAATATTATGTGGGAGGTCTCAAGCCACTTATCCAGGAGGAACTAAAAATGCATGATGTTATGACTATTGAAATAGCAAGGCGTAAGGATAAAGCCGCGGAGAAAAAATTTGAGAGGTCATCGTTACAAAAATTCGATAAGACGTATTCACAATGAAAATACATTGGTTGCAGGGTCTGTGGGGACAAATGGTCATCTGGTTACAAATGTAGCAATTATAAGTATAGCAAACATGAATATAAAAGGCAATCAAACATGTCCATAAGCAACTCCGATGATGACGAAGAAAAAAGAAAGAAAAATAAATGTTGTAAATGTGGTAAAAATTGGTTTTTAGGCCATAAATGTGCATCTAAACAACTATATCATTACAAAACTGTTAACTGAAAATAAGTAGAGGTTCATGTTAAGGAAGACATGTTAGATTGTGATGATGATGAACCACTAAAAGTATCATTAGAATTAATCACATACATTAGGTAGAATTATATGATAAATACCAAGACCACAGTCCAAGAAGAATAAAATCCACCCACGACATGTTTTATTCCACCTCAGTTGAGGAATAATCACAGAACAAGACGAATTCATGGAAAAATTCATTGCTTTGAGGACAAGCAATTTTGAAGAAGAGGGAAATGTAATATACATAATAATAAATAAAAAGAATATATTAATAATATATATTAAGAGTCATGATTCCTCCACAAAAGACACATGGGATATTATATAGTGGGCCCCCCTCAATGTAATATTCATATTCTATCATTCATTCATATATTATATTTTATACTTATTAATTTTCTATCCAATTGTGGAAATTGAATCTTCTTGAGAGTTTATGCTCCAATCATTAAGTGACTAAAAATCTCTAAGAGATTAAAAATTACATTTACAAGTATTTATAAAGATGCACCAAGACAAATCTCTAAGAGATTAGAAATTACTTTTACAAGTATTTATAAAGATGCGTCCTAGGAAACATTCAACACTAAAATTAGAGTCAGAACTCCATTGATTTGGTTTCTTCATCATGGAGGAAATCATAGGAACCAAGCACACCAACTAGAAGGGATAGAACCTCCTTGGACAATGAGTCAACTTTTTTGTTGAGCTCTCTAAAAAAGTGGTTGCAAGAAATCCACTCGAAAGTTTGCATAGATTGCTTGATGTCTTGCAACAAAGGTTTCAACCTAACATCATAAACTATCACTTTTTGCCTCACCCAATCAATTTCTAGCTTGGAGTCTCCTATAATCTGCAACATTTTGAGTTCTTTAGAAGAACCAATTTCCAAGAGAGTTTGAAGGGAAATGAACTCAACTCTGTTGTATGTTCCTCTTCCAGGAGCATATCGAACATGAATGTAGTGATTTTGTTTTATATAAACAACCACACCAACCGCACCCACTAGAGGGTTCCCTTGGCATGCCCCATCAAAAACTCCCCAAGGGATTTCGATGTCAAGCTCTGGAATAACTAGAATCCTTGGATCTTTATCCTAATGTATGACATGAACTCCTTGGACATGTTCAAAATTATGCCTGCTATAACTTCAGGGGCGGTGTCCTTGTCTTTCAAGATACTTAAATTATGGGTCCACCAGATACAAAAAAACATAAACCCAGGCATGCCTTTAAATCTTTTGATTGCTCTATTAGATAACCAATCCCTTAAATAATGTTCCAGGATGGATTTCTTCCACTGGGATGTAGGCTTCAGTTCTTTTGAAGCTAAGCCTTCTACTTGTTCTGCATACACATAGTGAATAATAAGTGAGAAGTAAACTCCTCATGATTTTTACATAATAAACATCGTCTAGGGCCCACCCAACCACAATTGCATCATACTTCCCAAGTTAAAATTTTATTAGAGAGAGTTAACCAAAGTGCAATTTTTTTTTCAAGGGTGCATGGGTTTTCCAGACAAACCACCACCTCCATTTTTTATCTTCAACAAAATGAGATTCGATCTAGGATTTGTATCCCAATTTGGCAGTGTAATCCCTCGACTTGGGTTTTTTTTACCAGTAGAGATTATCAGGCTCGTCATCCTGAAGAATAATGTAGTTAGGTACTAAGATCCCGACATAAAGATTCCATTCCAACTCCTCTTCTTCGACTAGCCCTAAAGAAAAAGAGGATCACCAGCCTTCCCTCCCCCTTTGTTGAGGATCTTGAGCACGTGCATTAGATAGTGTGAATATGTTTTCTGAGTGGAGCACTTCAATTAGGGGGTCCAACATGAGAAAATCATTGCCATTCCCCATCCATGGATCAACTCCTAATCTGACCGATCTACCATCGTCGATTTTCCATACAGTCTCTGTTCCAACTAAAGGGAATGTTGATACCAATGATTTCTAAATTATAGACATGTTGATCTAAAATATTGTCTTACAGTATTTAATTCAACCTCATGAGGATTAATCCCCCTGTGTTTTTAAAGTGGTGGTACTCCTCTATTTCAAATAACATACAAGGACAAAAAAAGTGCTTGAGAGAGGACCATGATTTATTCTTGAAATAAATATTCACATGCAAAGAATACCTGAGAAAGGACCATGTATCTTGTAGAAAGAAAAAATTTACAATATGTTACAAGATTTATAAACCAAACGAGTATGCAGTAGAATAAGATGACATTTCCATCACAACATTCATCAAAGTAGAACACAATATTCAACAAAAGGGAAAGGAAAGTATCGACCGCATATAACAAAGAACTCTAAATGATAATCACATTAAACACAATAAAGATTCTGATAGACACACATTTGGAATCTCATGCTTAAATTCAAAGTCTTGAGAAATCAATAATGTTATGTTCCAAATTAGTTCTTTGGGAACCTAAAAAAATAATAGATATCTTTAAATAAATAAAGAGTATTGTATTGGGTTACAAATAAAATATATTTTGTTTTTCCTTCAAAGAGGACTGAGATGGGGATCTTGCGGACCATAAAATGAAAAAATATACCTTGAAGGAAAAAGAGAAACAGTCGATGGTCATCCTCAGGTTTCACAGGTTACTGGGAACAAAAAAGGCCAAATGACAAATGACCGAGGAAGAAAAATCACAAGGGCAAGAATAAGGTTGCTACTTGGCTTACTGTGATGGAAATCTTCGAATCCTTTACTTGCTTGCTGATACTTCTTTTGTATATGGTTGTTACCATGTTGGGGGTGGCATAACCGTTGTAACCCATTCCTACTGATATGTCTGGGTGATATTAACCAAATATTTTCTCAACCATTTTTCAATGTACTCCCTCATCGGAGCAACTATTATGTTGTGCTTGGTTTATTTTATCTCAAATAGTTCATTCTTGATTTGTCTTAAGTCAATACTTAATTGGTGCAATGTGTCCTTGATTGTGTCCTTCATATCATCATTCTTATTAATGTATCGAACAAGCCACCTTTCAACCTCATCTTTAGACAATTATATTGAGTAAGTAAACTCACTCGCCGATGTAAGTTTTAATACTTCAAGTTGATCTGATAGTTTCTCTTTAGACATAAGTATGGTATACATTAATAAATTTGGGTTGTCAAGTTCCTTTGTAATATCAACAAGTTTTAGAAACAATTCATCTCTCTTGATTTTTACAACATCTAATTCAAACAACATTTCTCTTAAACTTTTAATTATTTTCAGACAACATGCGTTAATTTGCTTCATTTAGATACTAGATGGAAGGTTTTTTTCTCTTTTGTGGATGTCACTTAGACTTGAAACTTTTTTCGCAAACATTCCCACAACCTCCTTGTAAAAACCTTTGTCATTCTCTAGATACTTTTGGAGATATTCTCTTAAATGCATAATCCTCGTTGAAAAACTGGTTCAACTTTGTGCTAGCTCCTAGATTTCATGGATTGGGTCTATTCTTTTTTGAATTTCATCTCCAACGTATTTTCTCACAACCAACAACAGACTGGAGGAACCTTTTAACTTACTGATGCTTTATGGGATTTCATCGATGGTAAGTGTTGGTTGAATTGCAGTTAATGGATCAACAAACAATGGTTTCGGAATTAGAGATCTCTCTAATTCCTTTATTTTTTATTTTAGAATTAAATTTTCTCTCTCAATATAAAAAATGGATTCTTATAGTGCTTCCCCGGTTGCCTCATAAAAATGTACAATGTTTGAGGTGCAACCCCATGGAAATTAATTTATGATTTCCATTTTTCCGACACTGTCTTATTTTTCAGGTTAACCTTCTCTATTAACAACTTTTTGGAATTTGTATGGTAGGTTGAATGGTGAAGTGTGACAAATTCTTCTTCAAATATCTTTGGTTCTTTGGTAACCAAAGCTTCAAAAATTTCTTGGGTTTCCAATAGTCAGTTTTTTGACTAGTTGGGTTCTTCAATGACTTCATCTACATAGCTCGGGGATTCTCTTCAATTTCGATATTTCCAGTTCCATTTTCTGAGTCTCTCTCTTTCTTTTACCAGAAGTATGTACAACATGGGATATTTCCAAATTTTTCTTCGTAGGGTCTTTGTCACCGCCATCATATGAAGTTATGGCAGGTGTTTTTCTTATTTCCATACCACTACTTCCATGTTTTGTTTTAGCTGGAGTACTTCTCTATGAAAAATTGGATGAATTGGGGTTTTTGTTTGTTACTTCTCTGTCATTTTGTCTATAACACTCATTAGTTCTAGCTAATTCTTTGATATCGTTTAGGGATTTATTAACTAATGTCTCGAGGATATTTTGATTGTCTCCTCCTCCTTCCTTTAACTATTTAGATTGATAGAAATAAGAAGAATATCCCACTAGGGACATGTCGTGAAGAAAGCATGTGATCATTAGGGTTGAAACCCTCTATGCATTCAAATTCCTTCAAACCATGTTGGTCAAATTGTCCCGCAAATTCATCCAAATGAGAAATATGCTCGACAACAACTTCTACAACTCTCCAAGGCAATGGAATGAACTACTTCTTCCTTTTTTCATTAAAGAAGTGTGCCCAGTACTTGTACTATCTGCACACTTCAATGACGAAGTGTCTATCAAATACATATAAGGGGAGAAAAAAGATTTTCTCTTGGAAACCGAATAATCTTAGAACATCGAAATTCTCTGTAGTCTAAAAAATTCCTTTCTCTGCGAGAAAGGAAGCAACATAAAGTGACAGTCTCGATGTGTTAGGATTGAAGATTAATTTTTTGAGTTCAGAAATAATTTTTTTGTGGACCGGGTAGAAATTGTATTGAGCCTTGTGTCTCCATAAGGCTGGATACCAGACAAACACTAATTCCACCTTGAAATAAACACTCCTTTCCCTCAACAAGTCTTCGAATAGGTGGCAGTAGGCTATGGAAAATATCAAATAATAAGTCATATAGAATTTTTAGGTTCTTTTCAAACCACTCAGTTTAAATGAAATTTCATTTGAAATAATCTGGCTCCAATCAATCAGGGCAACCTCATGGACAACAAAGTGAAGAATATAAAAAAAAAATTGGCACAGAGGCCATGGAATCCATTCCAATGATACAGGAAAACAACCAGGTAAATTCTATGTAGGGGTATTTTAAAGTTACATCAATCTTAGTGGCATTGATATTAGCTCTTGGGTTAGCTAGATATTTCTCGAGGAGCTATTCTCCACCTCTATGTTTCTTAAGAAATTCATTGGTTTCGTCATTCTTGAAATGCATGGTGGGTTTTAGGATTCATATAATTCTCGTGAAAACTGAAGGAGCCAAGGATATGGGCCGCTTCCCCTGAACTTGGATTATTCTTCTTTCTGTATCAAATTTGTCTACACACAAGAGAACTAGCTCTTTGAAATCCATCACCTCAGGTACTCAACCAACCGGTGCTATGCTTGAGCTCCAAACCTGGTTTGTTTCCTTCTTAGCGGGAAGGAGTGCCTTGTACCACTTAAGCTTGTGACCATTGGAACTCATGGTTTTCATGTCCTAGAGTGTTAAGTGTATCTCCATAATACAAATCATTTCTCCTAATTGACATAATTGACATTGCTTTATATTCTTACCAATAGGTGGCACTACTATCAATATAACGTTTTTACAACATGGCATATTAATCCTTTATTAAATTTACCACTTGTTTCCTTGATTATGATTATTAACCACCATAGCTCTTATTTCAAAGTTTTTGACTTGCACAGTAAGATTTATAATTTATTACAAATCTTTACGAAATCTTCGCCACTTTAATAACGATATTATGTTCACACAAGTGGCAGATGACGTGGTGGGGGGAAATAAATGCGATTGGTAAATGGTTATCTAAAGTCATGGAATATGGAAAATGGTTAAGTATGGAAGTGTGAAAAGGGGAATGGAGAATGTAATATGGTGAATGCTAGATTGTGGGGTGCGAGAATGGTGAATTGCGAGATTGTGAAGACATGGGAAATGAAAAAAGGTAAAAGGGGATGACTCCCACATCCATAATGAGAAAATAGACTAACTATGAGGAGAGGGCATTATGCAGGTCGCAAAAGTGAATGGGTCATTTTGTAGAACACGGGATTGCAGGACACAAGATGTGAGGGAAAAAGTAAGTGGAGAGGAAAGTTGTATCGCATCCGTATTCAAACAAAATGGCTAAGTATAAAAAGGTAAAGGGTGCATTTTGGAGGATCAGAGGTAGAAGGGTCATTCTAAGTGCTGCGCAACTGCAGGATACGAGACATTAGGATTTGTGGGATAGGAATGGGTTGGTCTCCTGCAATGCATAAAAATGACTAAGTGTTGGGATTGCAAGAAAAGAAAATCAACTAAATAAAGTTACATGGGCTTGTGGGTCTGTAGACCTGGGATTTGATGGTAGCTTGATCCACAACCCACATTTGAAAGAGAAAAATGACTAATTAGATAAAATACAAGGAATATAGGAAGACAAGGAAGAAGAATACAGGTGTATATGTATGTACTAACGTTAATCAACAAGACCCTTTCAAATACTTGATAGGTGATTGATACCACTCTTCCACAGAGAGCCCATTAAGGTATTTTGATTTGAGAACCTTGCACCAAAGGGAATTACTCACTGAAACACTCCCTAGACTCTGGGGTATAAGGGCCTAAGAAAATCAAAGAATCTTCTTTAGCCCCCAACCTCCTATATTCTTGGGGAAATCTACCCTATTCCATTTGACCAATGAGATTCCTCCCGAGCAAAGAGAACCAGACCATAAGAATTGAAATCTTTCCTTCCTTATATTTTGAAGAATCCTTTAGGGACTGAGACAATGGAAATCCAATATAATGGAATGCTCTCAATGACTAATTTTAATAAGATTAGTATACCTCCCCTTCAAAGAAGTCTATTTACCCTGAATGAGACGTGTTGTTCTACCTTTTTGACCATCTAGATCTAATCTTCAAACGTATAAATTTCAGGTTTTAGGTGAAATCCTAAGTACTTAAATTTGTTCTCTAGTTTCTTTAATTAAAAGGAAGAGATGGTTGAAATTTCATTCTTTACTCTGTCTAGAACAAAGCTTAGGTACTGACAAGACTCTTCAAGGTTCACCACCACTCTTGTAGATTTGAAATAAAGGCGAAGAACCCTTTTGATCTCCGAGATATCCCTAACCATTCCCCTAGAAAAACATAGAATGTTGTCGATAAAAAAGAGGTGGGAAATGGTTTCTCGGGCCATTTTTATGCCCCAAAATGACCCCATTCTTCTCACACCTTCCATAAGTTTACTAAATGATTCCAAACCAATTAGAAATAAGAAAGGAGAAAGGGGAAAAACCTGTCGTATCCCTCACAATGCCCAAGAAAATATTGAAGGGGACCCATTTATAAGAAGTGCGAAGGTTACAAACTGGATGCAATCGATAATCTAGTTTTCCATAGGAAGGGCCATCCCCATTTTCAGCAACACTAGGCAGAGAAAAATCCAACTAACTCGGTCATAACCTTTGGAGAGGTCAATTTTAAGAACAACCATTAGTTGACTAGATTTTTTGGTCGAGTGGATGGTTTCCTGGGCCATAGCAACCACACCATGAATTTGTCTGTGCTGTAGGAAACCAAATCACTCTTCCAAAATAATTTTAGAAAGGAGAGGATTTATTCGTTTGGCGATTACTTTTGAAATTATTTTCTATATAACGTTACAACACAAAATCGATCGGTGGTCTCCCAAAATTCCACCATCTTTCTTGTGTGGGATTAACGCTATAAACATAGAATTGAAGGATCCTAGTACTTTTCCAGAGCTTTGGGATTCCTTCACTACCTTGAGCAAGTTGTCCTTAATGAGTTCATAGAATCCCACATAGAATTATATAGTGAGTCCGTTAAGCATAGGAATTTTTCCTTTATGAATGAGAAGAGAGCCTCATGAACCTTTGCTTTAGTGACCTCCTTGCATAAGGAATGGTTCATATCCTCCGTGAAAGCCACAGGGAACTTAGATATGACCTTAAAAATTTCGTGTATGGGGCATCCCCTTGGTTCTTGAAAAAGAGAGTGAAAGAAATGGACCCCCTCTTCCACCTTCTCCTCAAAAGTATGAGTCTTGGAGCCATCCTACTTATGAATCTACCAAATCAAGTTAATGTTTCTACGGAATTTGGAATACTGATGAAAGCATTTGGAATATTGTTGTCTATCGCCTTTAGCCACAAGGCTCTACTTTTCAGTCTCCGACTTTGTTCTTTTTTGGCCAAATGCTCATGTCTCACAGCTTTAGCTTCCTTTTGCTGAAGGATTTGAGTTTCATCAAGGGAACCCTCATATAGAGTCTCATAGAGCCTATAGATTACTTCCTCGACCTTGCTTAGCTCTAGCTATGAATTCATCAATTAGGACTTTAGCCATTGCTTCGAGACTTGTTCAATTCGAGCCAAGTTTTGAGCGAATTGAAGCATGAATGTGGAGCGAACATTTGGGGATAAGTCAACCCAAATTTTGGTCACTAGGGATCGATTTTCCTCCTATTGTAACCAAATTGGGTTGAATTTGAGCATGGAAGGGGGCTTCACCTCCCAGAGGATAACGAAAGAAGAACTAGCCTATGGTCAAACTGTCCACCTTGAGAGAGACATAATTTCCAAGTCAGTTTCCCTCCCAGTAAATGTTTGGAAACCAGAAATATATCCAGTTGTTTTGCTACTGCATCATCATTAGAACACAAATTTGATGGGATCGACGTCCACTAAGTGAAATTTCTCCAGAAAAGATAAGAAAAAACTGCATTAATGATCAAACTGAGGGAAAGCCACCCAAACTTCTCTAAGAGAGGTTGTGAAGTTCAAATCCCCTCCCACCACAAAATTGGAGTCATTGAAGAGTCTGGAATCTGCCAAGTTCTCCCAAAATGGGATTTGATCATTGCAATGTCCATATATATTAACCACCTTGAAGCAACAACTAGAGTCCTTGACCTCCAGATTGAATGAGATAGAAGACTGATATGATGAAGATGAAGAGGCTCTACAGTTAAGGTTTCATCCTGTGATTAGTTCCCTTGACTAACCTGCAACGTTAACTACACAAAACGACCAATCCTTAAGCCAAGGTTCCAACACTTGAATGGATTTTGATCCTTCACACATCGTCTCTTGAATAAGAAAAACGTCTAGATTTTTGCAATAATAAGCCTTTTGAGGGATAGATTTTTGTGGGATCCTGATCTGGATTATGTAGAGAATGAAATGAGATACAAACAAAATGATAGCAGAGAACACCAAAATATAGTGAAACCCAACTTCTATTAAAAATAACAAAATATTGTAGACAAAAACTGACTAGAATGGTGGTAGCTTATCTTTGAAGAAAAAGAGATGTTGTCTACGCTTCATTCGCAAAAAGGTTTACATCACACTCCATTTCATCCTTAAAGGACCTCCTTCACCTTGATTAAATATGAGAGAGTGAGAGGAGAATAATTCCCATGATGCATGTGGGATAAATTGGTCTAAGTTTACAAAATGCCATAGGCATGTAAAATACTAGGAATTCCCAGGTGGTCACCCATCCCAGTACTACTCTAGCCCGAGCGCGCTTAACTATAACTGATGCATTAACGTTATGTTGTAGGAATATACATAATACCACTAGGAAATCATTACATGATGTCTGTAATTAACAAATGGAGATGACATTACATTACATTCCCCATGAAAAGGGTGAATATCATGGTTTATCACAACCACATGCTCAAAAACGTTGATTCAGTGGAAAAGGTGGATGGCCACTGAGATCCACCTAGATCAATCCTCCCCCCTTAGGAAGCAATGGTCCTCATTGCATCAAGTTCCCTCAGGAGATGGGGAATTTTTTTTGAATCTGAACTTTGGTGAGCCACTTGCCTCGTTGAAGTAGTTGTCTTTCTTGTACTTGGCCCATTGAAGGATGTCATGAACCTACTGGTGGAGGTGTCAAATCCGTTCAAAAAATATAGCTACATGATCTTCCTTGTTTTGAGTTTGGGAAGACTCTGCCGGTGAAGATGAAACAATAAGAGTGATATCAATGGGGGATAATGGTTGGACCCCCAAGCACACCTAAAAATGATCGTGGCCAATAGAGCTATGAAAAACATATGAAATACTCTCATTCTCTAGAGGGAAGTATCTATATATTGGACCATTGGGTAAGGGAGAACCGAACACCAAGTCAATGGAATGTGGGACATGGTAGTGCAGAGGCACCCCTGTAGGTGAAGCTGAAATATACTCATGCTCCTCTACAATCTTGTCAACTTGATTTTGTTGGATAGAAATGTCTTGGGATGAGATTGTAGTGGTCACAATGACCTTCTGCTCACCTTATGACTAGATCATGAAGAGGGTCAACTTTTTGGATTGAAAGATTACTTTGCGGCACTATTTTTTCGAGATAAATGAAGCGGTAGTAGTTAGAGCTACCTCTGGTACCCAGTAGAGTTGACCCCCTAAAGTAACAATGACACTACGGGGCCTAGAATCATAGATAGCATGACGTTTCCACATATATGGTTTTCCTAAAAGAACATCATAGAATTCAAGTGGGTAAACATCACATAGTACCTCATCCTTGAAGGCTTGATGTTGTAGGACATGTGACATTGTTGGATGACGTGAATGTCTCATCTCTGAATCAACAATCCGATGGTGTATGGTTGGGGGTGTGGCATCATTGAAATATTCAATGTCTCGACGACCTCGACTGAGATCAAGTTCTTCTAACTCTTGCTGCCAATAATGAAATGCAGTGGGGTCTGATTTACCCACATTTGTGAGTGGAAGAGGCACTCCCCTTCCTCATGCTCCTCTAGTTCTTTTGGTTGGATTTTTTTGGTTGCAGTGGTAGCAGTGGGTTCTGCATTGATGATCTTCTTTCTCTGTTTTAATTTAGAGTCCGAGTCAAGGTCTGACTCCTTTTCTTTAAGCTCAACCAACAATGATTGTTTCGAGCAAGATTCATCGGTGTTGTGCCAGGGGATTTTGTGGAACTCACACCACTTTCTAATGTATTTCTTTGACTTTTCATCACTCTTATTAGCTGACAGGTTGGACTGATTTTCTTGAAATTGAATCTCCTTTCTTTGTCCTTCATTAAGGTTTCCTTTTCCATGCTTCTGTTGTGGTGTATTTGCAAACGTGAAATCCTTCTAACTTTGCTGCTTGAATTTCTGCTCAATTTTGACTGCATATCGATAAGCAACTCCCAATGAGGAGATTTCCAAGAAATCCATCTCTATTTGAATGTACCTGGGTAGACCACTATGGTACTTCAAAACTAGGTGCCTCTTAGAGTCTTTGATACCTAACTTTGAGCACAAGGTAAGAAAGATGTTACTGTACTTCGACATTGACTGGTCTCTTTTCTGATGCATAGTCGTCCATCTCATGTATTGGTCATTATAGTTTCCAACATGGTAGAACTCCTCCTTGAGGGAATTGACAAAGGCCGCCCAAGTGGGTTCTCTCCTGAATGACATAGATTCATCCGTAGTGTACCTCTCCTAATAACCTTCCCACCAAGCTCTGACACGAGGAAGGGATTTAAGGAGCGCAAAGGTAATATTTTCGCTGTCAATTTTTTTTGGACAGAGTAATAACCTTATAGTAGATTCAACCATATTTCTAGAGCATCTGCATCTATCTGGCCTTCAAATATGGGGATATAAAAATTGAATTGTACCTTGAAGGGTGTCGTAGCTTCAAAATGGGATAGGCATAAGTTTAAAAAATGACATAGGCATGTAAAATACTAGGACTTCCTGGGTGGTAACCCATCCCAATACTACTCTAGCCCGAGCACATTTAACTGCAAAGTTCTAATGGGATTTGGTGCATTAAATCTATGTTGTAGGCATGTACATAATACCACTAGGAAATCATTACATTATGTCTATAATTAACAAATGGAGAAGGCATTACATTGCATTCCCCATCAAAAGGGTGAATATCATGGTTTATAAAAACCATAGACTAAAAAATGTTGATTCAGTGGAAAAGGTGGATGGCCACTAAGATCCACCTGGCTCAGCACCCCCAACCCCCCATGAGTTAAAGGATAGGATTTTCATGGAGGAGAGGCCCTGGGGGATTTCCCTACTCTAAGGGTGCCCTCTATAGTAGCCTATTTTCCTTTACATATGTCCATGACAACTCTCTATTGATATTTGAGAAGATGCAATTTTCTGTCCACCGGGTTGGATTGAACTGGATCGAGGGCTAATTCCCTAGACAACGACGAGTTAGATTTGCCTCGAGGACATGACCTTAGTGAATATTCCTTTTTGGGTGGCGGGGAATGGGTCGAGGCTACCGTGTTGGGAGAAGAAAGCAAGGAAGCCTCCACATTTTTGGAGTGAGCCTGAGGCCTATCCTCCAAGATAGGAGTGTGAAGAGGGGGAGGGGAGGGAATAAAAGGAGAGACAAAGGCGGGGATTGGGATAGAGGGATAAAGGGTAGAAGGAGAGATATGGAGGGGAGGGGGGACGACAACATCAACTTTAAAAAGGGGCAAGGAAGAAGGATTATTAAGAGGCTTACCATAATGAACATCGATTTGGGACTGCTTAATCAGGGAGACACTTAGGCCTGCTTCCTTTGGATCCAATATGACAAAATTTGCTTCCTTGTGCTCTGATAAAATAGTGCCATCTTCCAAAACCTCCTTGGATGTTTTTACCCATCTCCTCACCGACCTTGCAGAAAAGGGTAGTGTGTTTTTGCAATGCACCTGTAAGTGGTGAAATTCATGGAAGGAATAACAATGAAAGGGAAACCACTAGTGGTCAACTTTTTGGTGTCATATCTTATTGTCGAATACCAAATCTACATTTCTTACTAGATCTTCATGCAGATTGACCTCGACTTGCACCCATGCCCATCTCTTATCCTCCTTCTGCGCCCAATTGGGCTCTAGGATAGAGAAGACCCCCAACTTGTTTTCAATGGCGTCTAAGGCCTGGGAGGTCCAAAAAACCAATGAATACCTCACAATATTGTTCAAACCTTCATGACAGACCTTAGTTCTTTTCTCAGGTTGAATCCTGGGTCCAAATTACGTAACCTCAGACTGGAAGGGCCCCAGTTCCAATTAACCCTCAATATTTTTTCACAATCTTCAAGCGCCCGAAGGATGAACACTAGCCAACCTCAAATTAGCACATGAAAGACTAGAGAGTAGCCAAGCTTGAGTTTCCAATTATTTTCTAGCCACGTGGAGAGTGACCACTCCTTCGGGTTTTTACTAGAGAATTCCCCCACCATGTTTGTCTCGAAGAATTTTCCAACCTCCTCGACTGCCACATTATTACCCACGACCATTTGCACTGAGTCCATCTGATCTCTAATGCAATTCTTGTTTGGCTTCTGAAAACCAACTTCAGAGATAAGTTTCGTGCCTACACCAAAACTTTGTCTTCTTGTCCACCTGTGGATGCAATAAGGATTGAGAATAGGAGACAAATGGCTCGAGGATGGGGGTAACGAGGCGGTGGGGATTCACACATGCGCTCCATCAAACCCTTTAGACTCAAATCCTCCTTCCTCTGTGCCAGATAAGAAATTGTTTGAGGCAAAATAAATTCTAGGTTAGTGGATACTTTTAGATTATCTCTAATGTAGCATGAAGAATCCCCCCCATCATACTCAGACTGTAGTTTGAATTCCAACCATTTGATCGGGATCGGCTCGAAATCCATTAAGTCCTCCTCTAGATTTTCCATGGTCACCTGGATGCCACTAGTCTATCGTATAAAATATATCTGTGTTGAAAGAATGGGAAAGTGCCTCATTGAAACCTCCCGAAATCTAGTACCAATGAATGAAAACTAGGTCTGGAACCCTCCTACAACCGTTGGCTTGAGGCATTAGGGTCCGCGACCATGTGCCTACAAAAAATAATCATACTAAATCTTAATTTTCAAATTCGTCAACTTTTATCTTTGTAAATCATTTTAATAAAATAATATAATGTATGGTTTAAACAATTAGTTTTGTAGTTCTCACATTAATATACTAAAACATATAACAATAAAAATGTACTATATTCAAATAATTAATTTTGTAATTTTCATAATAACATAAAATCTAGGTGAAAATAATAACACTTCATCCCACAACTAGTATAACTAAATCCAATTAACAACTTTTAAAATAACATATTTGAAATAAAGTTAGAATTTAATTCCTCAAAACATTAATATCACTCAAATTAGTATCTTCATCACCTATACCATACATCCAATTCAACATTTAAAAATAAAAATAAGACAAAAATTACTTACCCATTACCAATAACTAGTAGAGTGTCTTGTTAATATTTTTTACAATATTATATAAAATGGTTGGTGATTTAATTTATTTAAAAATTAGTTATGTGGTTATAATTTTTCTCTCTTTTACTTGTTTTATTAAAAAATATTTTTAATTAAGTTAAATATATATTTAAAATTTATATTTTTAAAAATTGTTTTTACAACATAAATATTTCTTTATTAAAAATAACTTCACTTTATATATAAATTATGAAAATAATAATATCATTTTGATTCATTATATATAAAATTAACTACAAATTAAATGTTTCTTTCTAACAAACTATAGAATTGTGTATACCTAACCATAAGAACCATAGAGAAACTCAATATCAACCACAAAAAAAATCAATCCCATAAAAACATTAAATATTGAACTCACTAAATAAATGACATTATGAAGATATAAATCATGGAGAATCATTAAATATACAAGATGACGAATACTCACAAAATAAATAACCTTATGAATATTAAATGTACGTGATGTTGAATACTTATACCTTCCTTTCACACTAAGTCAATGTCTTTTAAAGTTGTTTTTAAAACATAAATATTATTTTAAAACATAAATATTTTTTTATCAGAAAGGATTTGACTTCAACCAGATATTATTAATCAATATCTTTTAAAATGGATTTGACTTCAACCATATATTACTAATCAATATCTTTTAAAATATTATTAATCAATATCTTTTAAAAGATAAACATTTTTTTAATAAGAAAGGACTTCACTTCAACCATATATTATTAGTTTATGTCTTTAAAAAACACTAATTCGTTTTAAGTGATAAGTATTTAAACTAATCAATATCTTTTAAAATATTACTAATCAATATCTTTTAAAATTGATTTTAAGAGATACAAAATTTTTATAAGAAAGGACTTCACTTCAACCATATATTATTAGTTATGTATTTTAAAAACACTAATTATTTTAAGTGATAAATATTTTTTTAAAGTGATGAATATTTTTTTAAAGAAAGGACTTTACTTTGACCATATATTATTAGTTAATATCTTTTAAAAACACTAATTAATTTTAAGAGATACATTTTTTTTCTTATTTTTATAAGAAAGAACTTTACTTCAACCATATATTATTAGTTAATGTCTTTTAAAAACAAAAACAAAGTGTTTTTAAGAGATAATATTTTTCTATTACAAAATTCTTCACTTCAACCATATATTATATTGTCTTTTCACTTCGACCATATATTATATTATTTCTTCACTTCAAACATATATTATATTATTGGTTAATATAGATAAACATTTTTCTATTTTTTTTCCAGAAAAAATTTCACTTTATATTATTTAAAATATAAATTGTCCAATTACAATAATCCATCACTAATTAGCTCCAAAAAATACATCATAGGGATATTCCAAGATCCATTCCATCTCCCCAAATATCATAGATTATATAATATGGCTACTAAAAGCCCCCCCAAAAAACCCAAAACTGAATCCTTACAACATATATTGAAAATATAATATGGCTACTAAAAGCCCCCCCCAAAAAACCCAAAACTGAATCCTTACAACATATATTGAAAAAATAAAATGTCCCTCAATAGGATTTTTTTAAGCAGATCTACCACCCTTCACCCAACAGATGTTCAAAGCCATTGGATACCTAGAAGAGATCTATAGACAAAGGAGGACCCTCATGTTCCTCAACACATTGAAAATAGATGATTTTCCCAGGATGCTTGTGAAGTGCTTGCTTTAAAAGGTTTTCTGCTTCCGAGTTTTCTTCTCTATACACATGCTCAAAAGAAATGTGCTGGAATTTTTTTTTAAGTTCAACCAATCTGTCCTTCCAACTTTCCAAAGATATCATCTGTAGGCGTCCTTTCTCTCGCAGCCAATCGATGACGATCTTCGAATCTCCCTGCACAGTGAAATCTGTAATATAGAGCCGGGATGCAAGAGTAAGTAGTGCCCATGCACCCAACAATTCTTCCCTTGTATTCATGCCTGGACCACAATTTAAAATCCATTTAAAAGTACAATTGTCAAGAGTCCTGATAGCCCTTCCATCCCCATTATTAGATCTCGATGCCTTAGCTGCCCCATCAAACCAACCAACTGCGCCAACCACCTCTCTCCTAATAACCCCTCTCCTCATAACCGGGACTTAAAAACATTTTTCTACTTAAAAAATTCACTTCAATTATATATTATTAATCAACATTTAAAAAAAAAAACATGTATTATTAGTCAATGTCTTTAAAAAAAAAAAAAAAAAAAATT
>JASDQU010102171.1:363979-390139 GCA_032191745.1 Picea mariana | reverse complement strand
AATTCATCATTGAACTTGAGATGATGAATACTTATACCTTACTTATATCTAGTCAATAGCTAGTGATGAATTCATCGTTGAACTTGAGATGATGAATACTTATACCTTACTCATATCTAGTTAATAGCTTGTGGCTTATTAGTCCCTACGGAAGGTTAGGGTATTGCCGAGGGTACTATAGTGATGAGTTCATAGTTGAATTTGCATTAGTTAGGAATTGACTACAATTTTTTTCTTATTAGTCCATGCCAAAGGCGTAGAGGGACTATAGCGATCAATAATTCGTTGACTTCATATTAATATGTCCTTTGACTATAAATTTCTGCATCATCTGTATTGTTCGTACTATAGAAGTAAAAACATTATTTTTTATATAATAAAAAAAAACCTTATATGTCATCATTTCACTGGAGAATATATTGGAGGTCTTATTGCCAGCTTCACTATTCCTAATGTTGTAAATGTTTAGATATCCAAAGTTTTGAGCTTAGGCGCTCTTTTTTAATTTTTATTACATTTTTACTGAAATGTTTACATACCGAAATTTCTTAGCATCGACGTTGTTTTTTAATGTTTTTTTTTTATTATTAGTCCCTGACGAAGGCGTAGACTTCATATTAATATGTCCTTTTATTATTATTTCTATTTGTATTGAAATGTTTACATACCGAAGGTTTAGAGCATTGACACTTTTTTTGAGGTGCTTCAATAGGCCTGACAGCTTAAATGTTTACATAGTGTGAGGTCCTAGAACATGTCTGACAACTTAAATGTTTGCATACCACTAGGCCCTTAAATAGCCTGACAACCCTAAATGTTTACCTAAATAGGCTTCTCAGAGTACATTTTTCCTCGAATTTTTTATACAATGTTGGAGTGAATTTGGACAATATTGTTGTCCACCACCAGTTGCATAGCCATTGTATGTTTCATAGTTCTTATATGCTTGGAATGCAATTTGGTCATCATTGAAGATACATACATTGTTTACCGGTTCGGTGGGTGCTTCTTGTTTGTTGGTTCGTCGGTTGCTGCATGTTTTTGTTTGGTTCAACTTTGCAAGGTTGAGGACCTACGCCTGCGGTTGGACCTATTGGTGCTTATTGATTGCTTTTGTTTACTTCAAATTTGCAGGATTGGGGTCTTGCATTCGCAGTCGGAGCCGTCTTTTTCTACTTTGCGGGGTCCAGGTGTTGCACCCACAATTCGACCTGCGCTTCTGTCGTTCATCGTTTCAGAGTAAGTTTCGATGCCATAATTTCATTTTCTATTCGTTCTTTGTTGTTCACTATTTTCAGTTTGAAAGTAAGAATGTTTGATTATTTCTACTGGCATGTTCGTCATATGTTTCCGGTTCCTTCTGTGCTTGGGCTGTAGTTTGGTAATCGTTGGAGATACATATGTTGTTTACTAGTTCAGTGGTTGTTGCTTGTTCACTGGTTCGTTGGTTCATCGGTTGCTGCTTGTTGTTGTTTGGCTCAAGTTTGCGAGTTTGAGGTCCTAGGCCTGCAGTTGGGCCTGTTCGTGCTTGCTCCCTAGTTTGTTGCTTGCTTCTTACTTTTGTTTACTTCGGATTTGTAGGGTTGGGGTCCCGCGTCAGTAGTTGGAGCTATTTTTTTTTGTACTTTGCAGTGTTCAGGTCCTGCACCCACAAGTGGACTTGCAGTTTTTTCGTTTGTCGTGTCTGGCGAAGTCAAGATCTAGCACATGTCCCGTGCTCGCCTATCCTGCTCTGAAATTTTGCTCCAATTCTTTTTCCTAGCTCTGGACCATACCTACATGTCTTTTTAAAATATTCTTGTAGAGGAAAAGGATACTGAGATGGTGCTAGCAAGAGTGGTGTTCCGTTGATTTTAAATTGCATTATTCGGTTTCTATGTTGTTTGGCGTGCAACATTACTAACATAATGAATGTGTTCTCAAATGCATCACACCATTTAGATTTGGACGAAACCATTATCATTCTAGGATACTTCAGTGTTGACATGATACAAAATAGTGGCATAACAAATAATTGGACATTTACATGTGCAATTACAATGTATGTTGTCTTCTTGTTAAGATAAAACATGTGCAAAACACAATTATTAACCATGTACGGTGAAATGTGCCCATATCACAATACAACCCCTTTATCCCATACACAGACTAGTGTGACCACGATACAATTTGTCTTGTACTTTGAATATGAGATGTACACCAAAGATACTGCAAAATTATATTTCCATGTCTCAAAGCATATCTGGATACTTTGCTGTAGAAAACCAAAATCATTTAGCTATGGCAATGCGATTTCTTAATATTTTATGGCTTGTAATATACTTTGGGCAGGAAAAGATTTATATAATTACAACAATGGATGGAGAAAAGCAAAGGTTCATGTTTCTAACTATCTTTTATTCTATTCGTTGATTCTAATTTATTGTATGTACATATTACTTGTTCTCCGCTGCATACCAACTTACATTCATGTTTATTGTATTTTGTGCATTCCCACATTCAAACAAATAGAATAGCTGGAGAAAACAAAGGAGTCTTTACCGCGGCTGTGGAGGAAGAGATATAAAGGTGCATGCTTGTACTGTTATTTCATATTCCATTGTTTTGTATTTCATTTATTGTCTGTATATGTGTTCACCTAATTTATTGTATGTAGATATTGCGTACCTTCCTACATAATAACTTATCTTCATGTTCTTTGTATTTTCTGTGTCGCTACATTGAAATAAATCAAACTCTGTTTATTTTTTTTTCATGTCTTCCTTCATACCAACTTCCTTCATGTCCACTGTATTTTTCCTGCATTGCTACATTTAAACAAACAGAGTGGTCAGAGAAGACAATGGACTCTTTGTCGCGAATGTGGAGGAGGAGTTGCAAAGGTGCATGCCTCTACTCTTATTTCATATTCCAGTGTTTAGTATTTCATTTATTATCTGTGTATTTGTTCTACTACTTTGTACCTATTTTACTGTATGTAGATACTACATATCTTTCTACATAGTAACTTATCCTCATGTGAATTGTATTCTCTTTGCTGCTACATTGAAATAAATAGAACTATATTTCTTTCTTTTACATGTCTTTCTGCATACTAACTTACCTTCATTTCCACTATGTGTTCGACGTTGCTACATTGAAAGAAATAGATTGGTTGGACAGGAAGATATATTCTTATATGCCACAACAAAGGGGGTTGTGGTACAATCTTCGAAAAGGTATACCAAATGTGCTAGTAAATCAAACATACAAAATGGGTGGGTGCATATAATATTGGACTAGAAAATGATTATTTGGAAACAATGTGCCTTTGTTGAGACTTCCTGCTTCCAAACATTTCCTTCCCCATTTCTAATTTTCCCACTTTCTATTATCCCTTTTTTCCCCCTCTTCTATACTTAACTGAATTCCCCTTCGTTTTTCTTGTCTACTTTCTCTTTCTCATTGCTTTTCTTAGTCCTCTTTTAAAAAATGTCAAGGTGTGCAGGTTGGTGGACTCACGGGTTCACATTTATACTCATGCTTGTATATCACGACTCTGACCGACTGTTTCCTCATTCCATACTTAGCCACTTTTTTGATCGTGGGTTCCCGGGCTGGCGGGTTCAATATTRCACCTATCTCTTTAGAGGTTCCACGATATACAGATTGGTCGTCGTAACCCCCCCATCGTGCCCTATTTCATGTTACACATTTTTGCAGTCAAAAAATCTGAGGCATACAATTTGACCGTCAGGTCCTCATGTTTCCTGAGTATCCCTTGACATCCTATTTCGTATTCCATGTCCTTCAACCCTGTATGTGACATTCAGAACAATTATGGACAATATACAATGCATATGCTTATTTAGTCCTTATGATGTTCATATAAACATGCTTGCATCAGAAAACGTTGGACTAGTGACATGGCCATGAGCAGTTAATCATTGCAAACATCAACAGACCGACAAGGCCAAAGGTAAAGATGCATACATTGTGTTCCTTGTATGTTTACCAAACAAATATCCTCAACTATTTATTCATCTATTCCATGGTCAATATGTTGATGTCATCTGCAACACATACTTTGCAGTTCACAAGAAGTATCAACGAGCGCAAGTGAGTGTAGGGACCAAATTAATTTAAGTCTAATAAAATCCATAAATTTAACAGAACAGATTACTTCTACGCGGAAAGGCTAAGTAATTTCTTTCATTCACCATATATTTAGCATATAAGCAACATCAATTAATTAATGAACCACAATCTAATGAATTACATAACATAAATAAAATACCTCCTTCTGATGCTAATTCCCATTGATCTGGTTGTCCTTTCCCTGCTTCCTTGCCCAGCCTGATGCACTGAACAAACCCTGCCCAAACCGACTAACATCCCAGCCAGCTAGGAGTAGCCTGTCCGGCTCCCTAGCTCCAGGATACCGAAAGGAATCCTGGCCCCCGTGCCCAAAACCCCCAGCAACCTGGTGCCCCCTGCAATGGTTCACCAACCCCCCCCCCCNCACAGAAATACCTGCCACAGAAAATACCATGCTCCTCCAAAAGGCTTCCTTCTCCAAAAATAATCATCCCCCCATTTCCCGTAGGACTCTTCCGTCATATCCCCTCTTCACCGACTCTCCTCCCCCTCATTAATTTCCTTATCTCCTCCTTTATTACCTTATCCCCTTCTTTATTATCTTATCCCCTCCTTTAGTATCTTATCCTTAATTTAATGCTTCATTTCCCCCCTGCATACGTAAAGTATTTAATTAATTAATTAAAACTATTAACCCCCCTTTAATTCATTACACAACCTTTAATGAGTCATTTGATTAATAAATAAGTAATTAATTAATATTATTAATACTAATCATTGTTTAACTAAAACCATATTAGGACAATTAATTATATAATTAATTTTACTTAATAATCCCTATGCATCTATTTAACCAGAGTTGTTACATACGCTCACCCTTTAGGAAACTTCATACTGAAGTTAAGGTATCTCATGGTACAAAGGAAAAGAAACATGGTTCACACATTCATAACAATTAACCAACACTATTAGTAAGTAAGTCAAGAAAACTCATACATACTAGTGTATATGTACAAGAGATGCATGTGTAGCTAGTACATACAAGTCACGTGCATGTACTAATAACCAATAACTATCACCCTTTAGTAATTTATGTATGCATCCAATCCAATCGACAAGACTAGTCTTTTATAAAATACAATAAACCAATCAAATGTTTGCAAAATCCTTTAATTACAATTATCCTAGTTCAACAATTTTATTTAGACAACTGTGGTTTAGTTACATAATTATGAATATTCATATATACACATTTTCTTTTTAGAAGGGAAAAACAATAAATTCCACCATAAGACAAATTTCCATACTTTCTCAACTATTTCTACTCATCCTTCTTCCCTAACTTACTTCCATTTTCATTCCTATCCTTCCTCTGCTGGACTATCTTGGAGCATCAACTATATTAACCTAACTCCAAATGGAACCCGTAAGCGGAAGTGTCACTATCTCGACCAAGCTTCCCTAGCAGGCAACTGACAGTCATCATCACACGTCTTGGGGAGCGTGAGCTAACACCGTCCTCCCATGACTTCAGGTTTCAGAGGATACATGGTGGGAAATGCCTGCACCCCTCCTAATCATAACTAGGGTCCACACCCTACAATGGAATATACAGTGGCACCATGTTGCTGGGAGTTTTGTCATCATTTATTCGGTTTTGGGCAGTCTCATCACCTGAAATCCTGCATTGGTCCACATATCATAGCAATGCATCCAAACCAATATAACCTCATATACAAATATTCATACCATAATGTTTCTCGACTAGTGGTCATGATATCCACTTTCATCATCATTATCCCTTGGCTACTTCATAGCCCATAACCTGCAGATTAGTCTATACACAAACTCGTACATTTCTATGCATTATCATCATGTAATTGCATACAATCATCATTTCAATTCGGTATCCATGTACCAACAACTTAACATCAAAGTTTTCAAGTTAGAAATAGATCTCATAATATCCCATAATTCCATTTCGACACCCATTCATAAAATTATCATTTACCAAACAGATTGCATCATATCCAACATCATTCTAATAGCATTTAAACCTTCATAGGATTCACATTCACACAATATGTTGCATCATATACATCATCATCAATAACATTTAATCATTCATAAAATTTACATTCGCATAGTAGATCGCATTATATCCATCATCATCAATAACATTTAATAATTCATAAAAGTCCATACGTCTTAAAAGTTTAAGTGTATGATTTAATAGTTTCACTGTGAATAGAAAATAAAGTATATAGGCCTCAGGTAATCCTGGCTATCTAAGTCAAAAGGTGGTGTTACATACACCCCACCTCCAAGAAACATGTTCTCGAGGTGGTCAAAAAAGTGAGGGATAGTCTCGTCGTAGTGTCTTGACGTCTTCCCAAGTAGCAAATCCTGGACTATACTTGTCCCATTGGACCTTAACTTGGTCTAGCAGACGGTTCCTGAGCTATCAAACTCTACGGTCCAATATGCGTAATGGTTCTACCGTGAGAGTTCCCACGTACGATACCTGCAATTCCTTCCAATTTAGTTTATGTGATTCATCAGCAACATAATGACGTAAAACAGATACATGAAAAACATTACGAGTTTTATGCAAGTGGGGTGGCAGTACAAGACGATAGGCAACGGGTCCAATTTTCTCTTGGATTTTGAACGGTCCTATAAATCGAGGTGAAAAATTTGTCCCCTTCTCGAACCACATGGTACTCTTATTAGGCCTGATACGAATGAAAACCTAGTCTCCTACTTCATAACTTCGGCCGGTCCTGTGTGCATCCGCATAACTTTTCTGCCTATCCTGTGCTTTCTTTAGTCTCTGCCTAATCTGAATCACCTATTCCTCCATCTCTTGAATCAATTATGGCCCAATTGTTACTCGGTCTTCTAGTCTATCCCAACTCAACGATGTTTTGCATGGTCTTCCATACAAAGCTTCGTAGGGTGGCATTCCGATGGATCTATGAAAACTGTTATTGTAGGAAAAATCTACCAAAGGTAGGTACTTCTCCCACTGGGTTTGATTATCCATGACATACATCCTGACCATGTCTTCCATGACTTGATTTACTCTCTCGGTTTGCCCATCTGTTTCAGGATGATAAGCTATGCTTAAGTTCAACTGAGTCCCCAACGCTGACTGCAAACTTGTCCAAAACCTAGAAGTGAATCTGGAGTCCCTATCTGAAATGATCTTCTTAGGTATCTCGTACAAATGGATAACCTCTCTTACAAACACACATGCCACATCAGTGACATCATAAGTGTCTCTAACCGGAATAAAATGAGCACTCTTGGTCAACTTATCAACTATCACAAGAATGGCATTATGTCTATGAGATGAGAATGACATTATGTCTATCAACTATCACAACAAAATCCATAGAGATGACTTCCCACCTGGACATAGGAACATCATGTGGTTGTAGGAGGCCTGCTGGGTGATGGTGGTCGGCTTTCACTTGTTGATACTCTAGGCACTTGGCGACGAAATGGACTACATCGCGCTTCATGCCTAGCTAGAAGAAAAGCTTCCTCATATCTACGTACATCTTCTTCACACCCGGATGCGCACAATAAATTGCTCTATGGGATTCCTTCAGTTTGATGCTTCGAATATCCCCATCTTCAGGGATGTACATACTTCCTCGATATCTCAATAGTATGTCTGCTTCCAAACTATATCCTTCATACTTTGGGTCTAACTGCCTCCCACTCTGGAGGTTTGAAGTAACCTTTAAATACCAACTGTCTTCTTGGAGTTGCCTCAACACATGTTTTCTCAAATTCACTTTTAAGGGTATCAAGGAGAAGACACGTGGTCTCCTGCTCAAGGCATTTGCGACCACATTTTCCTTTCCCTTGATGTATGAAATACCAAAATCGTACTCACTCATAAACTCACTCCATCGCCTTTGCCTGGCATTTAGATCCCTTTGAGTGAAGAGATGTTTTAAACTTTGATGGTCCATTTTGAGCTCAAAGTTTCGCTCCACAAGATAGTGCCTCCAAAGTTTCAGAGCTAGCATTATAGCTGCCAACTCTAAATCATGAGTCACGTATAGCTCTTCATGTTTCTTCAACTTCCTTGATGCATAAGCTATCACTCCTCCATCCTACATTAACACGGCCCCCAACCCTTGCTTCGAGGCATCCGTGCAGATTGTGAAGTTCTTTTCCATATCCGACACTCGTAGAATTGGCACACTAGTTAGTAACCTTTTAAGCTCAATGAATGCACTATCACATTCTTCTGTCCATTCATACCTGACCCCCTTGTGCTGCAAAGTGGTGATGGGTTTCGCTATTTTGGAGAATCCTTCCACAAATCTCTGATAATAACCTGCTAGCCCCATGAAGCTTCTCACCTCATGGGCATTTTTTGACACTGGCCACTCTATAATGGCCTTTACCTTTTCTGGGTCCACAGAGATTCCTTCGCCGGAAATGATACGACCTAAATAGTGAATCTCTTTCTAGAAGAAGGAACACTTCGACAACTTCCCATACAATTTGTTCTCTCTAAGGCAGGACAACACTACTTGTAAGTGTTCCTCATGTTCTCTTTCGTTCTTGGAATAGATGAGGATGTCATCTAGAAAGACTTGTACAAAAAGATCTAAGTACTTTCGGAATACGTCGTTCATGAGGCTCATGAATACTGTTGGTGCATTGGTCAATCTGAAAGGTACTACGACAAACTCGTAATGTCCAAACCGAGTTTGAAAGGAAGTTTTTGGGATATCGCCCTCCTTAATCCTTAACTGATGATACCCTGATCGCAAATCGATCTTTGAGAATATCGCTGCTCCTTTCATCTGATCGAAGAGGTCATCTATTCACGACATTGGGTACCTATTTTTCACTGTAGCACGATTCAAGTCCCTGTAGTCTATACACAGTCGTAAGAATCCATCCTTCTTCTTTACAAAAATTACCGGTGCACCCTAGGGTGAAACACTGGGCCTTATTAGCCCTAAGTCCAGTAACTCTTTTAACTGCATTTGCAATTCACAAAGTTTCGGCGCTGTCATCCGATACGAAGTTTTGGAAATTGGTTCTGCACTAGGTTTTAGCTCAATAGTAAAATCAATCTCCCTCTCAAAAGGTAACCCTGGTAACTCGTTCGAAAAAACATCCTTAAATTATGACAATACCAGGTACTGATCTAATGAAGGTCCCTTGCTTTCACTCACTGCTTCCACTACATATAGTCGACACCCTTGCCTCAAGAATTCCTTAACATTCATAGTTGATATAAAGCGTAATGACACCTTTCTCTGTACACCCTAGATCTCTACTGGCCTTCCTTCATCGTCTACACAGAGCAACCTTTTTGCGAAACAATCTACCAAAGCTCGATGAGCTGATAACCAATCCATTCCAATGATTAGTTCGTACGCCCCGAGAGCAGTGACATATACCTTCAACCTGGTAGTACACACTCCTAGGTCTACTATACAATTATCAACGCTAGGTCCTACCGTCTGTTTTCCCCCCAAAGCCATCTCGACTTGTTTAAAGTCATCGTGCTCGTAGGCTTCCAACCCACTCTTTTCTAATGTTTAAGGTGAAATGAAACTATCTGTCGCACCAGAATCAAATAAAATCTTAACATTGATATGATTTAGCATACCTGATGACTCCACCACCGTGGATTGATGTTCAACCTGGCGATTATTAACCACTGCGTAAATCTAGTGGCTGCTACTTGCTCTTCACATCGGGGCCTTTCCTTCTCTATGCATGAATCCTGATTGTAACTCTGGACAGTCACACTGGTAATGTGGTCCTCCACATCCCCAACAGGTAACATGGGATTGAACCTGCACACTGTTATGTGACTGTCTCTGAAATGAGTTCCTTCCCCTGGAACCCCTGCCCCTACTAGTTGTTCCCTGAGATTGTCGTGGACCTGTCTACGTCGTTGGTGATGAACGAGATGTTGCACTCGCTGCCATTGAAATCCTTGCGGCTACTATCCTTGGTGTGACTCTGTTACCATATGGAGGTGGCCTTGAGCCCCCTCCCCTCGAAAATGTCCTAGGGGCCTTCTCGACGAATCCAGGACAATGCGGAAAGGTCGACCTCATACCTCCATTCAAGTTCATGTGTTCCTCCGCGTAACGCGCATTTTCCACTACTTCTGCTACTGAAGACGGTTTCCACATTCTTACCATAGCTCTGATCTTAGGGTTTAGCCCATAGACGAAGTGTTCTTCCTGTTAGTGGTCATTATCCATTTATGAAACATATTTGACCAATTCCATAAACCTGATCTCATACTCGTCTACGGTCCTGTTTCCCTGTACTAAGGCATGAAACGCTCCTACCTGCTGTTCCTCATAGTAGGCTGGCAGATATTTCCTTCGGAACCTCTCCTCGAAAAGTTCCCAAGATATGGTGTCCAGGGTAAGATGCAGTTGGCTTTCCAGGTTGCCCCACCAGTTCAAGGAACTGTATTTTAACTGAAAAATTGCTATCTTCGCCTATGAGTTGGACGCATAGTCCCTTAAGGCAAAACACCTTGTCATGCCTTCCAACCATGCTTCCGCACGTTCACTGGCGCAAACTCCAGAAGTTTGATCTTCTGCAATTCTCGAGTGATGTCTTCGGGTGGAGGTCCTCCCCCTGAATCCCTCAATGCTTCTGGATTACCCATTCCAGATGGTGGGGGTTACACTTTGATCCTTGCTGGTTGTCGCCCCTTTAAAGTCTCATTTATGGCCTCCAAAGAGCGCAGTATGAGAGCTAGTTCCGGTGATGGTGGCGGTGGCATTGGCGGTGTTGGCGGTGCCTGCAATGATGCTCCTCTGCCTCGATTCCCTCGAGTCCTAACCATCCTGTATGATTTAACCTGCATCAACCAAAGTTGTCAGGGTGAGTTCAAGGACGTTTCACATTTGCGCAACTTAAACTAGAAACATGGTTAGGCGTAAGTTTTTCTTTAATTGTCTGTAAACAGACATTACTCTCTTTAGGGGATTGGCTAGGTTAGGGTTAAGCATCTAAGCTTGATGTTCTCGCCTAAGAAAACTATTGGTCCTCTCGCTCGATAGCTATGCTAGCACTGTACCCCACTCGCTAATTTCTCTAACTTACCTACCCAGTGCGCATGAAGCCCCCTCCCGCTTATCTTGTTCTAAGTCCTTATGCTTTGCGTTTACAACTAATTAAGGTGATTTCCAACCTAATGTCGAAGAAATGAGTCCAAGGCCATCCTTCGATGCTTGAATCGCGGGCTTTCCTTGGCACGTGGGTGTTTGGTTGTTTCTTAAGTCTTGGGCGGAGGGTGGTCATATGATGTAGTGAGCCTGAGGCTATGCATTGAAGCTTGGTGCTTGTGCGCTAGGATTTGGTTCTTAGCTCATGGACATGGAGATTGGGCCTCGGGCGCAATACTTTGAAATTTCTTATTAAATTAATCACCCTTATAGATTAATTAAGTTTATATTATTTTAATGAATTCAAATAAGTAAATATTTTAAAAAGAAAACAAATGTAAAAACAAATATAAAAAAATAAAAAATAAAAAATAAAGTTATTTTAAAATAATATTAATTTATGTTTTATAATTACATTTGTTTTGAAAGTTATTAATATATAAATATATACAAATATCTATATAAAAAAACTGTATACACAGATCTTAATTAATTTTAATTAAAAAATAAAAAAATAAAATAAAAAAAATAAAAAAAACAACTCGAATAACCCTGGGGCATTGTGGGACCTCACATGAGGCCCACATGCCCCCTTCCCTCTTTTCCTGGCTGTCCAAACCTAAAATAAAATAATAGTAAAAATATAGAAGGCTATACAAACCCTAAACAAACCCTAACCCCGAATTCATTCCTGCGTTTTTTAATTACAGAACACGGTTTTCCTTCTCAGCTCAGTGCTTGGGCGTTTGGTCTCATCTTAGCTGAGCGCTCGGCTTGACGTATAGTGAAAGAGAAAATGCCTCTTGCAGGCTCTTCTCTTGGTCGTGGCTTGTTCGACTCGGCGCTTGTGTATTTGGGCATTTGGGTGTTGGCTTGTATTTTTTTTTTGTTTCAAATGTGTTTTGCACAAAGGCTTCATCATGGGCTCCTCCTCCTTGACAGCTTGGTGTTCGGCATAGGGCTTTGTGTTATATGGCAGGTGCTTGACTGTTTCCAGAACCGTTTCAGAGGTTGTGTTTTTTTGTGGACTTTGCTATGGCGGTGACGCTTGGGCGTTTGGCTTGCATGTTTTTTTTTTCATTGATTTATCAATAAAAAAATTTGCTTTCTGTTTGTGCAGCTCGCGGCTCCTCGGCCGTGGATGTGCGCTGAGTTCGGGCTGTGTGTTAAATGCCAGATGCATTGAGCACATTATGGACCTCTCCTTGGTGGCGTTGTTTGGCACTTGTGCGCTGGCTTTGTGTTGGGCTCTTATTATCGACTTATCAGATGTTAAGACTTGAAATGGAGATTGCACATAGCCCAATATTTTAATATTTTTTTTATTTTTATTTTTATTTTATTTCTGTTGTAGCGTGCAAACCAACCCGTTTTAGAACTCTATCTTCTTGTGGACTCCCTCTTCATGGCTCATGCTTGGTGCTAGATATATGTTGTCAATGGGCATGTGTCCAATGTTGAATACTCGAACCTCTAAACTCGAGTTTGGGTAGATTGTTGGGCCCAAAACATTTTTATTATTTATATTTATATTTTGATTTAATTAATGGTGTTTGGCTCTGGCATTGGGCGCTGGCTTGTAGACCCGTAGTGCACTCATTACACCCCTGGTGGGATCTCTTCTCGGTGCTCCGTCTCGAGCTCTGGGTAGGAGTTTGGCTGGTGCGCTGATCTAGTGTATTGGTAGAGCATGTGGCTTATGGTTGGTCGTGATAAAATTGCCCTCGTAATCATAATTATATACTCTGATTATATCTGATAAAAGTTCAGATAGGGCCCTTGTTTTACCAAAAGTGGATCTGCCCATCCCATGTTAGCTATACTCCGCCTTAAGACTCATGGGAATTTTCAGTTACCTAAAATTTATTGGTACGTATTGTATTTAAAAAGTCAAATGTATTGTATTTCCTCATTTTCTTTGTACACGTTTTATTTTCTTTATATTTTCTCATTGCGTTAATACTTATGGATTGATCTTTGATGTAAAAGATAGTCATAATATAGCATAGTTTCATGCTATCTGTAGTGAAATTCAGAACATTCATGAGTGGGAATAGTCATATTTGTTTATGGTAAGAATGCATTAACAATCCCATCACCTTCAAAACAATTAGGAAGCTATGTATATGGAAGCATGATGTGAGAAATTTGTGGTTATAGAATGACCCTTCAATGTATGAGATTTAAATCTATGGCACTTGCATTATGCTAACACAATCTAGTTTGTTATTCTTGTTGTTTGACAGGATTGAGCGTTCTTTTAAACAATTCTGTGCTAGTATTATTGGAATTTTCAGTTACCAAGAATTTGTTGGTAGGAATTGTATTTAAAAAGTCAAATGTATTGTACTGCATTTTCTTATACACATTTTATTGGTGGCTTGAGATTTGCATAAATCCAAATCAACCTTGGATCTAGAGCTAATAGATCTAGGTTATTATATATATATAATCATTCCTTAGCCTTACACAAGTAATAAAGCACAGGACCCTGCCTTTCTTGGGTATAGATCTCCCTCGAGCATCTAGCTTCTCTTGGTATAAAAGTATCGAGCCCTCTGAAATAGGTGCCTGCGTATATCTATATCTATCTGGGAAGGAGAGAAATATATATATATATATATATATTTGTTTACAAAAATGTTTATTTATAAATCTGTTTTAGAAATTCCTTGACTATGTATATAAATATATTCGTTTACATAGGTTTGTATATTCGTAGCAAGTGTTAAAATTTATTTTTAACACTTCAATAAGTATATTATTATACCATTTATATTTTCAATGTGTGTATTGTTTACATATATATATCTGTATCTAACAAAAAAAATTGTGGGCTTGGCTTGCAGATTAGGTGGGACTGGAGTTGGAGCTTGGATTTTCATCTAATTAAGGGTTTCAGGGTTTCACCATAACTAAACAGAAGTGTTTAAATTCTGGGTGGGGTTTGTTTAAATTTCTGGGTGGGTAGGTATGCCCTTGGCTCCAGATTTTGAACCAGGGCTCTAATACCATGTGTAGGGACCAAATTAATTTAAGTCTAATAAAATCCATAAATTTAACAGAACAGATTACTTCTACGCAGAAAGGCTAAGTAATTTATTTCATTCACCATATATTCAGCATATAAGCAGTTAATTAATGAACCACAGTCTAATGAATTACATAACATAAATAAAATACCTCCTTCTGATGCTAATTCTCGTTGATCTAGTTGTCCTTTCCCTGCTTCCTTGCCTAGCCTGATGCACTGGCCAAAACCTTCCCAAACCGACTAACCTCCCAGCCAGCTAGGAGCAGCCTGTCCAGCTCCCTATCTCTAGGATACTGAAAGAAATCCTAGCCCCCATGCACAAAACCACCAGCAACCCGGTGCCCCCTGCAATGGTTCACCAACCCCTCCCCCCCCCAAACCAAACTCCTTCAACTAGACAATATGCCACAGAAATACCTGCCACAGAAATACCTGCCACAGAAAATACCGTGCTCCTCCAAAAGGCTTCCTTCCCCCAAAATAATCATCCCCCCATTTCCCGTAGGACTCTTCCGTCATATCCCCCCTTCACCGACTCTCCTCCCCCTCATTAATTTCCTTATCTCCTCCTTTATTGCCTTATCCCCTTCTTTATTATCTTATCCCCTCCTTTAGTATCTTATCCTTAATTTAATGCTTCATTTCTCCCTTGCATACGTAAAGTATTTAATTAATTAATTAAAATTATTAAGCCCCCTTTAATTCATTACACAACCTTTAATGAGTCATTTGATTAATAAAATAGTAATTAATTAATATTATTAATACTAATCATTGTTTAACTAAAACCATATTAGGAAAATTAATTATCTAATTAATTTTACTTAATAATCCCTATGCATCTATTTAACCAGGGTTGTTACAATGAGACACCGAACATAGCGCAAGTTCCACAGAATAAGAGGTCTAGTTGCAAAACTTTGGTTCCATAATTCATCCAAGTTGCGCGTCTACTTGTACATTTATGTCAGGAAAAAAGAAAACAAAAAAATAATGCAGACCACCATTTACATTACTTTTCCTGTTAAAAAAATGTCACCAGGTCTAAACTTATAACACCCAAAATACTATCAATAGAGGGCTTGAACAACCACCGAACTGGACAAGTGTTCATAGGGGACATAATGGTCATCTATAGCACCTACTTGGACAAGGAAAACAAAACTAGATCCATTATGCGTGATGACATGACAGACAACAAGGCCCTAATGACAGTCACACTGACTATTCCCATACAACTTGTCGAGAAACATGCATAAAAGATATTGCCAGGTAATGGGATATCCATTACAAATTTTAATATATTTCCCAAAACAATATATGACTATGGTGATTGTGGTCAGATTATATCGCTCAACGAAACAAGTATTGTGGAAAAAATTCCCGCTACTTGTTCAGAATATCGTTTCATCCCGGACACAACTATCAGCCAAGCCAACTTGCACAGAGGAATGAAACTTACCCAATTGGAACCATTGGTGCCCAAAATAGTATATGTTCGTGGGCATAAGTTTTATTGCACAGGTGTTGGATGTATCTATGGAATGCATGCTCCCTTATAATTTTCTTTGATTGCGGCACGAGCTACACGCTCGATGCACTTGTTGTATTTTAACTTGTACTTCGAGTGTTAGGCCAGTTTGGGTTGCCCGACTCTTTACACAATATCTTACTATGTACATTGCATGTATTTGTTATTTCTGAAATTGTTTTAGTGTTGAATTATTTATAATAACAAAACTTGATAAGTGTTAAGGCATATTTTAATCTAACTACACTTGGTTGGCCTCGCCATCGAGTTGGAAAATATGTGGTGTCGCACGACTCCTCAAGCCATTGGGTGACTTGGGTGCACCCAAGTTAGTTCTGCCCTGATCATTGGCCATGACGGCTTGACAGTGTAAGTTTTAAACCTGTGAAGTAAAGCAATGCATACAGATTCTTAAGAAAAACAAAAATTAATCAATGGCTCATACACATAGTACACAAATATCTACGCTGGAAACCCTTAACCAAGAGAAAACCAACCTTCCTTGGTGCTGCACCTTTCAACTCTTTATTGTATTAATTTAACCATTCATCATACAATATATACAATGTTTTAGGTATTTCGTAGCTACCAAAACCCTAATCCCTTAATCTGGGATTAATTTAGAAAACCGCTAAAAATAGAAAAATCCACTAAAATAGCAAAAACTGCCCAAAAATATATTCGGGGTGCTGCCCCGAACCCCGTCGACTCTGGCCTACCGCCCAGATCTGAATGTTGCGCATAACCAAGGGGGGAAAAACCTGGCCCTCCAGGAAAGCGCTCGGAACACATGACACAAAGGGCAAAGGAAGTTGGGATCGTCAGACGCAGTTGTCGAATCTGACGCGCCCACACACACACATGCAAAGAATATAACACATACCCAACAGACAATTGATACCATAGATCTTCACCATTGTCATCGTCGTGACAGTTGGTATCAGAGCATATGATAGATTGCACATCAAGAGAAGGCTTCGAAGAGTCAGTTTGGAAGGTGATTTGGTGAGCTCTTCACCACTGTCATTGTTGTGACATATGGTATCAGAGTACAGTTTAGGTCATAAGGCAGTTGGATGGGCACATTTTCACCATGACACTTTCATTTCGTGCATCACTAAGAACAAAAGTTGGGTTGAGATGGTTTGTTGGTCGAGTGAAGTCGACTGCAACCTTTAGATGAGGTGATTCTTTGCAGAGTTACACAAGTCGGTTAACAACAATATGACTTATTAATTGGACGGTGTGTGCATGGTGCTTTGATGCGGAAGCAGTCAACACACAGAGATGGAAGGACAACGAAGATGACTTTCACTGGTTGCATGGAGAGAGTGGCTTAGAAGAGGTTTTGTATATTGCAGAGCTGATTTGGAGACTTGGTGCAGAAAATTTGGATGCACTTTGTCGATACATGTCTATTCTAGGATTCACCACACACTGTTGTTGAGTCATGTTATTGCAAATCTTGGGTTGCATCGATGGGTTGATGTGATAGGCCATGCAATGGGAGCTTGGCGCCTTAGTGCCGAATATAACCAAGGTGCAGATAGAGAGTTCGGTTGGAGTGGAGTGACTTGGATGTATCTTTGTTTTTGACTTAGCCTTATTTTGAGTGGGAATGGACTTGCTCTTGAGCCAAAACAAGGAGGTTCATTTCAAAATCAAACTTGGTGGTTTGGGGTGAGTCACAGACCTGTGACATCATGATGACTTGATCCATGGGGTAGTTGGAGATGCTGTGAACGCGCATGATTGTTTCGATTTCTTTGTAGGACTTGATTTGTTGTGATGGGTTCTTTGGAGAGAGACGGGGAGACTTGGTGAAGGATAAGGGCGACCTATTTATACCGCAAAATCGGGGGAGTTCCAACTACTGTGATCTTCATTAGAGTCGCGAAACAATTTGGAGTGCCCTGTTGTGGCAATGTGGATGAGGACTTGGGGAAACTTGCTTGGGTGAGTTCAGAGGTGGAATTAGGAAGATTTGGTTGTAGATGTGGGGATGAGTTGGATTATTTCCTAGCTCATTTATGAGGCGCGTTGAAGAGCTCGTTGTGACGAAGAAGATAGTGAGATTAATGTGTTGTTTGAGAGGATGGGTGAGGTGCCTTGGAGCATGTGTGCCTTATCCAATTTTATTGAGTCACCACGTGATGATTTGATTTTCACAACGAAGATCCAAAGGATGAAACAACTTGGGAAAAATCAAGTTGGTTTGTTCCAAGAGATGAATGAGAGTAGTGATGAATTTTTTTCCTTGGAGCACTTTGGATAGTACATTGAGACACTTGTGGAGATAGTTGGTGAATTACATAAATCAAAGAATTGCACAGACAGGTTGGATCACAACATGAATGGAGTAGTAGTGCAATGATGGTTGTTGGACGTGCGAGACTTGCACACTTGGATAATTTCATAAGAAAGTGACAGAGAGGATGGGTGTTGACTCTTGACCAAGTTTTGAGGATTCTTGGTCATGTTTGACCTAATTTTGGGACTTCGATAGGATGTCGAAGGCAGAGCGCAAGATGAAGCGAAGATCATGGGATCTTGGCCCCTTTTAGGGCCCTTTTTGGGATTTGGGATTATGTAATGGGTATGGGGATGTCGACCCATGGGTTTACCCATGTTTAAGCCTATTTTGTAAAGTATAAATAGATGTCTAGGCAATGTAAGAGGTAGCAGTTGCAAGTTGGCTAAGTGCTAGAGTTGGATCTGTGTGATAAAGAGTTGTCAGTTCTTTGGTGCATACTATGTGAAACTTGCAGAGCTAAGTGCAAGTCATTGTAAGAGACTGTGGATGGTTGTGTGCTTAGATCTACTCAGGGAAGGAGGATCTAGCGAGTTGCGAAAATCTCTTGTCCTCTATGGAGTAGGGTTTTTGAGGCTCTGTGCATGTAACCGATTGAAGAAGCTAATAAAGAAGACAAAGAGTTGGTGGACGTAGCCCCAGGGTGGGGGGTGAACCACGTACATGTTGTGTTGCTCTACTTTGTGCGATGTGTTGATGTGTTTAAGTGTTTATTGCTTAGTGCTATAACATAGATGAATGATATATATATATATGTTAATGCTATGTGCTTAATAGTATGGATGAATGTTAGATATAACTTATATACATGTTCTTAGTGCTGAATCTGTTAATATCTTATCTGTTCGTCATGCTAAGTGATGCTAGATGACAGATCTGGTTGACCACTGCGTTGTACTGTGAATAGGATTTAACTGCAATGTAACTAAGAACTGAATATTGATAAATATAACTGTTGAGTTCTCTGTTAAGTGATTAGAATCACATATTTGTGTCCCAACTAAGGTTGCAGACACTGGAGTCCTACAACCACCCTTGCCTCTACCTCGGGTGAGACTTCATCTGCTTCGCAGGTGTTTCCAAAAGGGCGGGTATTTAGGGTTTTGTTGGTGTGTTGTTGTAGCGTTGAACCCTGGGTCTACACCTGTGCCAACAAATGGTTCCATTGCCAGGACGTGAAACTGTGATTGATGGGAACTGAGGAAAAATAAGCTTCGTGCAAAGACCTGGCCTGAAATTGTGAAAGCTCTATGCATAGATATGTCGCTCTAGTGTGCAGTATTCTACTTGATTTGTGAAGCTCTATGCTAAAGAAAGAAGTCTGATCTAAAGAAAAGAGGTAAGATCTAAATGCTTTGTGCTCTGATAAAGGTAAGAATAGTGAAAATTTTTAAGATATGGAAGCTTTGTGCTCTATTGAAGATAATATTAGTGGAAACTTTTGTTTCTAAAGTATGGATCTAGGTATGTTTGATAAGATTTATCATAGCTTGAAAACTAGGGAACTGATAGAAGAAAGAAGATTTGATATGAGTAGATCTGATAAGAATAGTGAAAGATATTTATACCTATGCATAGAAAGAATGTTTGGACTAACGAATGGATGAAGGACCCTAGAAAGAATTTGTTGCAGGTTAGCTACCATGATCCTAGCGTGCAGTACATGAGAGGTTGGGGATCATTTAACAAAAGGAGAGGATTAACCCTTTGTTACAGCTGCAGAAGACCAGGACATCTGGGTAAGGAATGCCTTGGAAAGAGACCTAGTTGACTCTGTTGCAAAGCTATGAACCATGAAGTTTTGGATTGCCCTAGAATGATTGCTAAGGTTGAAAGGATGAATATGAGACAAGGATACCACGAGAAAGATCAAGCAACTGATATTATGACAGAACCCCAGAAAGAATCAGAAAAATCCTGTGACCTGCGTAGGTCTGTTCTTCCTTACTAACTTTAGCTGGCTCCTGATCCTTATCACCTTTTTTGCCTGGGAGATGCCGAAAGGTGTGACCTTCCTGGATATTGAACCATTCGAGCTGCTTGCTGCGAAGTTCACTACCCTTTGGTACTCGAGTGATATGAACAAATAGTGGCAGTCGAACGTTGTTTTTCACACCTACTACCGTCAGCTAAAGAGATCCATAGAAGAAAAACCTCGCATGACTCTGAACACCTTATAGAGATTTCGACCTCTGATGAAGTTCTACGCAGATTGACACTTCATATACCTTATAGCGCAATCCGATGAACATAAGGAGCAACTGCAGTCGTACTACAAGCTCACGGAAGAGGATCTTGAGGAGGTCACTAAGGACTGGTTGATAGACCTCCTTATTCCAGCAGACCTTGCAGAGATGTCCAACCCTAACAGCCCAGCAACCATGCATGATACACCCGAACCCAGCAAAACAAAGAAGACCGAAGAGGTCCAAGACCTAAGCGCCTCAGGAAATATTGCTTCAGTATCACCTGACCGAGGGGGTGAGGAGGAATAAATAAATGGCACAAGAGATGAACAAAATCAAGGCGAAGTAACACCTTCGAGAGATGAGACTGATCCCCTGAAAAAGAGGAAGGTTTCTCCCCTGAAACCTTCTTCCTCGAAGAGATCGAGAGCCACTGTGACCAAGACGAAGACCGTGCTTACCACTGATGACTTTGACTTCATCATAGCAGCCCTCAATGACGCTTCACTTGAAATCGTGGAGAAACAAGAAGATAAGCAGGAGGAAATGAATGACAGACTTAAGGTCAAGTTTTGAGGGGTACAATAGGCCCTTCAGTCCAGTCGCGCAGTGTCCACTGTGCCCCTGTCATCAGGAGAACCAGAGTTGGGGGATGAGCCAACCCAACTCTGTTGATTAGCTGATGCGGTCGAAGATGGCCTTCGTCATGCACAAGAAGAAGCAGAACACGCTACCAATACCTTGTAGCAAGTACAAGGTGACATTGTAGAACAATGCAAAATTGCAGAATAGGAGAAGGTTGCTCTCCAGGCCAAATTTGAAGTGGAGAAAGCACATATACAAAAAGAGAAAGAACAGTTGCTCGCAGAGCAGCTCAAAGTAAAAGAAGCAGTAAACAGAGCTCTTCGCTCTATGATAGGCTTAGAGCTACAGGTTGAAGACTGAGTCACGCATCAATTAGAGTAGCTTGTAGAATCTATCTAACAGCTACAACAATGAATAAAAAATTTAGAGCTCCGCACTGTACCTGACACCCCGCAGGATGTAAGGGACCAAAGCAAAGCAACTACTCGAAGCACAGTTGAAAGAATAAAATTCCTTGCCCTAGAATGCAAGAAATTGAGTGATCACAGTGCCCAAATGTATGAACAACTCACTGAGGATCCATAATTAAAGGCACTGGAGTCACAGCTCCAGGAAGCGGAGTATCAAACAGAGACAATACAGGCGCAGTTGAAGCCCCTGTTAGCTGTGGAAAGAATGAAGCGATCCCAAGAGCAACGCACTGCCCAACAGCAGGTCCATACTAATCAGAGTAGAGTTATGGAAGTAACTCAGAGGCTCCAACCTGTACAGGATGAGGCTTACCAACTGTTCATAGAAATCGAAGGCCAAGGAGAGGAACTAGAGCAAGTTGTCACTACAGCTGAACAACGCCTCGAAGGACCTATCAAAGAAGTAGTCATAGAAGAGTTCATTGAACAGGAGGTCGTAGCACAACAACAAGTCGAAGTAGCTCGAGCCAAGCTCGAGGCTTTTGAAGCAGAACTAGTCAGATCAGAGTGAGTCAAGACGAGTCATAGGTGAGTGTTGGGGGCTTGTTGGCCCTTGACCAAGTTTTGAGGATTCTTGGTCATGTTTGACCTAATTTTGGGACTTCGACAAGTTGTCGAAGGCAGAGTGCAAGACAAAGCGGAGATGGCGGGATCTCAGCCCCTTTTAGGGCCCTTTTTGGGATTTGGGATTATGTAACGAGTATGGGGATGTCATCCCATGGGTTTACCCATGTTTAGGCCTATTTTGTAAAGTATAAATAAATGTCTAGGCAATGTAAGAGGTAGCAGTTGCAAGTTGGTTAAGTGCTAGAGGAAGACTTCGTTTTGGAGTGATATCATAGCATGATGAGGAAAAAGAATTGCCTTGGCAAGACATTGTATGGATGAGGCGAGTTGCGGATGAAGGAGACCAGTTTTCGAAATGGAGGTGTGCTTTCGTATGGGTGAATAAGGTAGTTGGACCAACCATCCAACCAATTCAACACTCAGATGAGTTAGTGCGCAATGACATGGAAAAGGGGTCAGACTCTAGATGTACAATGATTCATTTGTGCAATACTTGGACGATGCATAAGAACTTATTGGCGAAATTTAACAATGACAATAGCAAAGAAGCAAGTGTGATCTTGCCTTGGTGTTTTTGGGTTGGATGGAGTGGCGAACACATGGGCATAAATGACTATGTTTAGTTGTGTGATGGCACGCTCAAGAATTGGATGCAAAGTTGGATTAGCTACCCAACTTGTTCACAATGTGGGGGGTGCGACTGCGTGCGTAGACATGATAGAGTTTAGTTCAAGTATGGGAGCAATAGTTCGACACAACAGTTCAACACTTAGAAATTTTTCATGTTCTTATTGGGTTTGCAACAATGGTTGTGACTATGGTAGGGCAGAGTGTGATGGTCACAACAATAGAGGAAACTTGGGCATTGCAGATAGAGTTGGGTGGATGCTAGTGTGGATGATTGCATAGTGTTGTGGATGATCATAGGTGTTGTGAAAATTTGGGGTTTCCACTTCGCAGGGAAACTTGAGGTTTCCATTGTGGCAGAATTTGGGGTTTTCAGTCAGCATGTAACTTGGGGTTTCTAGTAGCAATTGTGATGGAGGCATGAGTTCGGGTAGAGGCTTAGATACAACATAATTCTTTGTATTTTTCCGATGGCGGAAACAAATTGGAGTGGGAGAGGATGTAAGGCCTTGAGCGCCTAGCTCGGATGCACACCTTCACACTACAGATCAATTGGGTGGGTAGGACGCTTGACACACACAAAAGATGCGATGTATTTATATATCAAGAAAGTCGGGGCACCTTGGGCATGAGATGCACCAAGGGAGACACAACCGATACGTGACGAAGACGTTATCTATGTGGCGCGGACACTTTGCGATGTAAGGTAACCACTCATACAATTTGGCTAAGAGTCGTGGACAAAGACTTAGGCGCATCACCAAATACAAGTCGGCTAAGGAAAGGGAGGGAACATTTAGGTGAGTCGGCTGGACACACCTAAGGGATGCACACACCTGAGAGATGGGTTCGTTGGACGAGTAGTGGGAGCTAGACGAAAGCTTGGGGAGTTGGCTAGATAGATGGATGTGGATGTAAGGGTCGACCATATGGTAGAGTGGGGCGATCGAAAAGTTGGCTAGGTGAGCCTCCTGAGTGTGTCCACACTTGAGGTCGACCTAACCTTGTGAACGGGCGCATCACATGGGATGAACACGTCGGCTCGCCAAGGCACTAATAGATGCGACAATTCACTTGGTGAGAGCTGACACATATATAAGCGCATGGAGGTAAGTCACTTAGAGGCAAGAACCATTCGATAGACACAAATAATCATCACAGATACTTGGGGTTTCTTAGGAAGATTTGTGGTAGAGGGGGCGAGCTCCTCCCAAGGGGTCGAGTCACACCTTTCAACTCGTGCCATCTTGTGGAGTCTGTGATGGAGACAACGGGATGGGATGAGTCATCTTGAGACGAGTTAATCGGTGGATGAGCCATGAGTTTTGGATATGAGGTGTGATGTTGGATGAGTAATGTGAGCAAGTCAAAAAGGTGAGTCCATGGACGAGATGAGCAATGAGGCACGATCTGCGATTGACACATAGACAATCTTGAAGTGTTATGTTTTATGCACGAAGAGGCGAGTTGGGGATGGGCATGCATGGGTGTGACAGAAGTCTGCGATGAAGTCCGTGGGCATAAGTTGTATTGCATAGGTGTTCGATGTATCTGTGGAGTGCACACTCCCTTTTAAACTTCTTTGCTTGTGGCATGAGCTACACGCTTGACACACTTTTTGTATTGTAACTTGTAACTTGTACTTTGGGTGTTAAGCTGGTTGGGCTGCCCAACTCTTTACACACTATCTTACTATGTACATTGCATGTATTTATATAGTTCCTATAAAATTTTGGCGATATTTAAGGTAAACTAATTTTATTTTATGGAATTTGGGCAAATCGTCTTTAGAAAAAATGGAAATTGGCGAATCGTTTTTTGAGAAAACCCATGGAAAATTATCCCATTGGCTAAATTCAGGCACTAAAATCATCTATATTTGTGGGTACCTCATGCTTTCAATTTGCTTTATGCTCACTCATGCAGTCACATTGTTTGAATCAACAGTTCACTCATTGTTTTACTCGATGATCGAAGCTTTCTAATGACAATGAACAACGCGGTTCATAATGGGATTGAATTATGGATAGGGATCAAATTTAAAGGTCCAATTTGAAAGGTTATTATTGGTTTAATCCTTATATCATTACAAAATAAAATAAAGAATGCTTTTAATTTTTAATTTGAATGGGAAAAACATTAAAATAAACAACACTTTTAATTTGGACAGGAAAAACATTTATATCACCAAAATAAAATTAATGCATGTCTTAATATTCACCGTTATCATTATATTGAGATTTTTTTTTTTTTTTTTAAGATTTCAAATTTGATCTCTATAATGTAAGCAATCATTAAAAGTTGAAACATAATATATTAAAATATATGCATATTGCTTAATTTTTAAATATAATTATAAAACAAGTTGAATGCATGCATAACAAAGACAAGTTATTTTATAATGTAAGGATCAATACAAGAAAATGACATTCTTAATTCCAAACAACTACTAAATAAATTTCTAAACACTATGAGTATTGGTTTTTTGAATCTTTAAAAAACATACTTAATGCTTGAAATATATCTTTTATACTTAGAATGAAATAGTTTCGTGTCTAACCTATTCAAGAAGTAATATAGACATTAATAAATAATATAAAACACATTTCACTCTAGAACTTCAAGAGGTTTGTATGAACAATTTTACATTTAGTAACATCAACCATCGTGTGATTTTATAAATATATCCTAAAATATTTCACGATTGGACCCTCAACTAGAAATCCATGCCCTTTTATGGGATGGGTTGAAGATACTCTAATTTGAGCTCATTGATCATAATTGTCAAAGGGAAGATTAATGAGGCTTTGATATCCAATTTTGAGATTGGTGAGATATTCATTAAAAGTTATAGTTGTTGATTTTCATGGAAAGTGGGTTCCAATCGTATAAATGCAACATCATGTTCCTATGTTGCCAAAAACAATATTGCTAAAATATTATTTCAAGAACTATTACAACTAGTTACTAGTATGATACACTAAAAGAAACTCATGCAATAACAATAGTTGAAAAATAAATGTTCACTTGAAAAAAACATTTCTTCAACATACTTTTATAGCTTCTCAATACCAACTACATGGAAAAGAATCTTAAGAAATTTTTACAATTAATATACTTTTCATGCTCTGGATATGAGATTTAACATGGAGATGAATAACCATAGGTGTACCAATCTATACCCAGCATTGACATCACTAATCATAGGTGTACCAATGCATATCCATGGAAAACTAAGGTAAACAAAGGAACTAATAGTACTTTTTTTCCAACAGAAAATTACTCATTATATTGATATATAATTGTTTTCTTGTTTAATGCAAATCGAAGGAAAAGGCAGCCCAAAGACTTGGAGGTACCAAAGTCCAAATGAAACCAAACAGAGAAAACCAAACAGAGCAATGAAAACTTTAAATTTGCTCCTTAATGAACATCTCATAAATCTAGTTTTGAAGAGTACATAGGTAACCTCGTGTGAAAACAGGAATCCTCGATTGAATGATGTTTAAATTTCCACCAACAAGAATAGAATGGTAATGCGTATTGTATTGTAATGCTTGATGGGACTTTGTCGGTAGAGGTGGGTGTTTTGGC
>JASDQU010102171.1:300144-335493 GCA_032191745.1 Picea mariana | reverse complement strand
TGAAATCCATAATGTACAACCTGAATTAATTGTTGCTCCTCTTCCTCGATTTTTGTGCCAACAAAAGCTGTATGAACTCTTGAAATCTGTACTGTATGACATGTTATTAATGTTGTACCTTCTGCCTCGATTTTCGTTCTAGTTTTCAGCCTTGGAATGCGTACCCTAGCTCTGCAAAAATGACCTCTTTCTCCAACTCAAATTTCTGCTCTTGTTCTCTCAAAAATGTCTCAACAACCCAAGAATGGGTGTGCCCTCCTACCCTAATCGACCTCATGAGGGAATCTCAAGAGTCATCTCATCTAACGGTTGAGATTAGACGTGTCAACGGTGGAGATAAAATCACTTTATTCACCCACTTTCCCTAAGTCTCAAAAATCCACCTTTTAATTTGCATCTCACAAATTAAATGACTAGTGTCCACATAGGCACTTTCTCACCCCTTAGGTGCCTAGGTAATGAGAAACATTTGCCTGGGTACTTTTTAATTATTTTTAACACTCCCTCTTACCGAGGAAAGTGTTACTCACCACTCCAAGCTTGTCCTTGAAAAATACAAACTTGCCTCTGCCCAATGCTTTGGTGAGTATGTCTGCAACCTGATCCTCTGTAGATATGTACTGTAGTTCCACTGCTCCTCTCTAAACATAATCATAGATGAAGTGATAACAAATCTTGATATGCTTAGACCTGTCATGAAATATTGGATTCTCTGAGAGTTTAATGCAACTCTGATTATCATAGTAAATCAAGGTAGGCCTCAATTGCACACCAAACAATCCCACCAACAACTTGCGAAGCCAAAGGGCCTCACAACTGGCCTAACTAGACGCCATATACTCAGCCTATGCAGAACTCAATGCCACTGACTTTTGCTTCCGACTGAACCAAGACACATTTGTTGAGCCCAATCCGAAACAACACCCTGAAGTACTCTTCTGGTCACTAACACATCCTGCCCAATCTGAATCTGTATAGCCCATCAGACGAACTCCATCTCCTCTATGATATTCCAGACCATAATCTACCATACCATAAATATACCTGAGCACATGTTTTGTTGTCACCCAGTGCACTCTCCTAGGCTCCACCATGAACTGATTGAGAGTGTTGACAACAAAACAAATATCTGGCCTGATATTGACCAAATACATCAAAGACCCAATCAACTGACGATATAAAGTGGAATCCACCAATTGTGACTCAGAAGCATGAAGCTTCTTCTAGTTGGTAATCATAGAAGTGGTCATGGGCCTACTGTCCTCCATCTGAAATCTCCTCAGAATATCACACACATACTTCCCCTATCCCGGGAAGATGTGTCCTGGCTCCTGCCAAACCTCCAATCCAAAAAAATAGTGCATCAGTCCAATATCAGTCATCTCAAACTCTGAAGCAAGGCTCTCCTTGCAGCTAGTGATGAGTCTCTCTGCCCCTGTAATGAAAAGATCATCCACATATAGAAAGAGAATGAGAGGATTCTCTCCAACCACAATGAAGTGTAGGTTGGGATCTGCCTCACTCTTCTCAAATCCCAACTGCTGCAAATTGGCATCAATCCTCAAATACCAAGCTCTGGGAGCTTATTTCAGCCCATACAATGCCTCTTTTAGTATACACACATGAGACTCTCTCCCATGCACCTAAAATCCCAATGGTTGCTCAATATACACCTCCTCCTGTATAAGACCATTCAGAAATGCGGTCTTCACATCCATCTGGTGGATCTTCCAACCCATCTCTGCTGCAATGGAAATCATCGACCTGATCGAGGTATATCTAGCAACCGGTGCAAAGGTCTCATCATAATCAACTACCTCAGCCTGTGAGAACCCCTGAGCCACAAAGCGAGCTTTGTACTTCTCAAGGCTTCCTTCTGCAGCATGCTTGAGTTTATAGAGCCACCTGGAAGTTGCCACTGACTTCCCCTCAGGTCTAGGAACAATTTCCTAGACATCATTCTTCATGATGGAATTGTACTCTTCCATCATGGCATCTCCATAAACTTGAATACCAGTAGCCTCCTCAAAATTGGAAGGCTCAGACTCCCGAATACTGCTCACCATTGTGATGCAACTGCAAAAAATCTTGGGAGGTTTACTCTCCCACATTATCTAGGATTCCCCACTGAACCCTGTGCCTCCCTCAAAGTATCCTGAAGCCACTTGGGCTTCCTCCTCTCTAAAGTAGTGTCCCATGGAGGGGACTCTCCCTGCTCAATCCCATCTCCTTAAGACTGTGATCCTGAAGTAGACTATGGAGTACTCGATCCTAAACCTTGTGGACCAGTAACCTGCGAACCTGACATCTGTGGCCCTGTCACCTGTGGACCATTCATCACCGAAACTGGTGGCCCTAAACTCTGTGTCATTGGAGTCTGCTGTGGAATCACCTAAATATTAGGTGAAGACTGCTCACCCCTCTTTGTCCCTCGTGACTTCCTAAAGGYTCTATCATCCTCAAATCTCACATCCCTCCTCAAGATAGTCTTCCTCAAGGAAGGAAGGTATATACAGAAAGCCTTTGAAGTCTCGCTATGCTMAAAAAAGATCCCTCTCTCTGTCATGGGTTCTAGCTTTGTCATCTTCTCAGAAGGGATATGTGAATATGTGATGCACCCAAAAATCCAAAAGTGCCCCACCTCAGGCTTCTTCCTAGAAAAAGCCTCCTCGGGAATCATGCTCCCCACTGCCCTCTATGGAATMATGTTCTATAGGTACACTATAGTGTAGCATGCCTCAACCCAAAGAAATCTCACATCCCTCCTCAAGACAATMTTCCTCAAGGAAGGAAGGTATATATAGAAATCCTTTGAAGTCTCGCTATACCCAACAAAGATCCCTCTCTCTGTCGTGGGCTCTAGCTTTGTCATCTTCTCAGAAGGGATATGTGAATATGTGATGCACCCAAAAATATGAAAGTGCCCCACCTCAGGCTTCTTCCCAGAAAAATCCTCCTCGAGAATCATGCTCCCACTGCTCTATGTGGACTTTTGTTCTACAGGTAAACTGCAGTGTAGCATGCCCCAGCCCAAAGAAATAGTGTCATCCCTTGATCATGTAGCATGGCTCTCGCAGCCCCAACTATGACCCTGTTCTTCCTCTCAGCAACCCCATTCTGCTATAGGTTGTAAGGAATAGTCAAATATCTCCCGATGCCCTATCCTACACAAAAGTCCATGAACTCCTTGGAGGTATACTCACCCCCATTGTCTGTCCTCAGAAATCTGATTTTCTTCCCTGTCTTGTTCTCCACAAGAGCTTTGAACTCTTGGAATTGACTGAAGACCTGTCCTTTGGTCTTCATGAAGAAAATCCAAGACTTTCATGAGAAGTCATCAATGAATAGAACATAGTATAAAAAACCAATCAACAATGCCTAAAACATTGGGCCACATACATATGAATGAATAAAATCAAGGATACCTATTGCTCTACTGTCACTGCTAGGAAAAGAATTCTTGATGTACTTTCCCAAAGCACACCCCTTGCGCAACTCCTGGTGATCTGTACTGAAATATGGAACTCTAGTCACAATCTCCCTCAGTACCCTCAAAGACCCATGGTGCAAATGTGCCATCCTTCTGTGCCATAGCTCACATAGGTCACTGTTGTTGGTAGAATGAAATAATGCTCTCACTGGCTGAAACATGAGCTTGTATATATTCTCATGTTGAGTCCCAATCACTTTGGATGAAATGATACTAGACCCCTTTGGGAAAAGGAGCACCTGCTCATCATGGAACAATACCTCATAACCCCTCTCCTCAATAGCAGAAACTGATACTAAGTTCTTCTTCAAGTCTAGAACATATAGGACCTCTCTCAACAACATGGGAGGCAAATACTCCCTCTGAAATGATACAGTCCCACAATCAACATCCTTGACCACCCGGTCATCTCCAAGCACTACCTCAACACATCCAATCTGAGTAAAATCTATCAAGTGCTCATGAACCCCTGTGATATGGCGGGAGGCACCACTGTCAATATACCACATATCTGAATGAGTGGTCCTCATGGAAAGACACACAGCTAAGGAAAAATCCTTATCAAACTTAGTGGACAACTCCTCCATCGATGTTGAAGCTGTTGTTTGTTTCTTCTTCTTGTTCGAACACTAATCTGCATAGTGCCCAAACTTGTGGCATGCAAAGCACTTGACTTTTCTCATGTCCTTATTCCCTTCACCCTTTGGTTTGTTTCCTCCCTTAGGACCCTTTCTAAATTTATTTTTGTTGTTGGCAGCAAGAGCCACATTCTCCTCACCATGACCTGTATATGAACTTCCATGTACATAACCTCTCTAGGTCTCCTCTTGAACAAAGTCATCCCAAATACGTTCCCAGTTGGGAAGCTTCTCCCTAGCCACAATTACCTCTACAAAAACAACCCATTGTTTGGAAACTCCATTCAATGTTGTCCTCACAAGCTCACTATCAACTATGGCCTCCCCCACATCTCCAACCTCATCTCTCACCTATGTCAACCTGGTAAGATATGTGACCACATTTTCATCCTTGGTCATTTTAATGCTCTTCATTTTTTCCCTCAAAACCATCTTCTGGTTTTCATTAGTACGCTGGTACAACTTCATCAAAGACTCTGACATCTCATAGGTATTTGTCTTCCCCATCAAGTGAGGAATTAAATGGTCCTTGATGGCATCAAGAATAATCCTCTTATCCTTGATACTCTTCTTAGTGTATGTTGCAAGAAGAGTAGCATCAGTAGGTACAACCACAGAATGTGTTGTGGTATTCTCAACAATGTCCCACAACTCATTTTCTTGCAACAACAAGATCATCCTCTCTTTCCAAGCACCAAAGTTTGTTGCCCCATCAAGTCTATCCTCAACCCTCAAACCTGTAGCCATTGACCCCTTTCTGCTGAAAATGAAAAATTCAAAGTTATGTCCAGTGAAGTGACTGTTGTCCCAATTTTATGACTTGCTGAAATATTTTTGCTTCTCTTTAACTCAACTCTGATTCCATGTAAAATTTCAAACCCCAACACAGTTTCATTCTCGCTAATTTTTCAGCCAATGTTTAATGCCCAAACCCAGTTTTATGACAACAAATTAAACTTAGCATAAAATAAATTTTTCAGAACTGAAACATGAGGATTTTGAACACCGTTTAACGCGGAAATAAAATATATCAACAACACATAAAACTCAGAAAATAAAACAGTGATTTTTGGTCTAACAATGACCCTTGAAAAACTCACAAGGGGAAAACCAGTGAGAGAGGGAGTTTTTATTATTTGTGAGCTTCAGAGAAATTTTGTTACAACATATTCATCTTCAAAAATTTAATGACAAACTTATCTCGAAAACCATGCCAAGTATTCAAACAAGTTCTGAGCCAAACTCCTCAAAATTTGTGCCAGTATTTTCTGCACCAAAGTACAAGTCCGCTCCTTGATATTTATGCCTCTAACTTGCTGTATGGATGCCTTGAAATTTGTGCCAACAATAGCAACAAACATTTGGGTAATAAATGACTATATGGCCTCCTTGGAAACCGTGTCAAACTCCCAGAAATCACACATTGAAAGTTACCTCTATTTTTGTGCAGTGAATCGACTATACAGACTGTGAAAATCTGTACAGTATGGCCTGTGTCAGCTGGTTGTACCTTCCTCGCAATCTGTGCCAAAAAACGCAGTTGTACGGACTGTTGAAATCCGTACTGTACAACCTGAATTAATTACTACTCATCTTTCTTGATTTATGTGCCAACAAAAGCTGTATGGACTCCTGAAATCTGTACTATACGGCCTGTTATTAATGTTGTACCTTCTACCTCGATTTCTGTGCTAGTTTTCAGCCTTAGAATGTGTTCCCTAGCTTTGCAAAAATGGCATCTTTCTCCAACTCGAATTTCTACTCTTGCTCTCTCAAAAATGTCTCAACAACCCAAGAATGGGTGTGCCCTCCTACCCTAATCGACCTCATGAGGGAATCTCAAGAGTCATCTCATCTAATGGTTGAGATTAGACGAGATCAACGGTGGAGATAAAATCACTTTATTCACCCGCTTTCCCTAAGTCTCAAAAAGTCACCTTTTAATTTGCATCTCACAAATTAAATGACTAGGGTCCACATTAGTCACTTTCTCACCCCTTAGGTGCCTAGGTGATGAGAAACACTTGCCTAGGTACTTTTTAATTGTTTGTAACAGTGCAATGGAATTCAATGCTTCCAAGAAATGGAGAAGTTGATCAACAATGTTCCACACTTGTGAAATCGGGCCACACAACACGACATTGAGAACCATCCATTGGAAATATCACCAAATTTAGGTTTTTTTATTTTACTATGGAAAAAGAACAACAACCAATAAGAAAATGAGCAATGCCTAAAGGTTTACAAGATCCCATTGACTGGTAGAATCCTACTACCTCTTGTCGATCAATGACCAACATGCAATGCCTGATAGTTTTGGAGTGTTTAAGTCATGCGACAATAGTGAGATGCTTTGTGAAAAGCAAAGAACTCAATCAATGACAACCAACAGTCTAAAAAATGGCAAATGCATTGATATGCATTGAGGGTGAAAACTCTTGCCAAGAAATGACAAATGGCCCATTGCCCACACTCATGAAGTGGAGTTGTTGCGTAATGCTTCCAAGAAATGGCAAAGCCATGGAAACAACATTTCATATTTGCAAAATGAAGGCACATGGTATGAAGCAGAGAACAATCAATTGGAGAAACCACCAAATTTGGTGTTTTGAACAATGCCATGGAAATAGTGACCAATAAGAGAACAAAAAATTCCATGGAAATAGTGGCCAATAAGAGAATAGAGAATGCCCAAAGGTTTAGAAAAGAACATCAAATGAAGGGAACCGTGAACCTCTTGTCAATGAATGACCAACATGAAATGCCCCACATTCTTGCAGTGAATTGAATTCACACAATCATAGACAAATTCTTTACAAAAAACAAAGAAGTCGAGAAATGATAATCAACACTCCATAAACCAAGGGACACAATAGCATCGAATCACTAACAAGGATCGAGGGTGCATGCTCTTTCCAAGAAATGACTAATGCTCCATCACCCACACTCTTGCAATGTAGAAGTCGTGTGATGAAAATCAATTCTTCCAAGAAACATAGAAGCCAAGCAACATCATTCTACACTTGTAAAATCTAGGCACATATAACAAAGTAGAGAACAATCAGTTGGAGAGATCACCAAAGTTGGGGTTTTTTACTTTGTTATGAAAAAATAATAGTGACCAATAGGAAAAGGGGAAATTCTTGAAGGTTTACGAAATCACATTGACTTGTAGAAATCCTATTACCTCTTACCAATAGATGAACAACATGCAACACCTAAGAAGATAAACCAAAGAGAGGGTTTCCCAAACCTAAACACCCAACTTCCATAAGGGAGTTGTAGGGAAAAACAAATAGGACTGGCATGGCCAACCTAATAGGTTGCACTATATTTTCATTCATCCAATGACCAATGCTTGACACATATCCCTCATGAGAGACATGCATACAAGGCATAGCTTACAGTCCCTAGAGCCAACAACCAAAGGAAAGATTACCAAGTCCACAACATAACAACAATAGTTTTTAGAGTGAGCTAATGAGTGGTGGCCCATGCCTGAGATTACATTTTCCAATGGATGATGACAAGGCATTTCCATGGACAATGAGGACGTTTGGACATCCCACATGTGTCACAAATGTGCATGTTGTAGAAACGATGCCAACTAGAATGATCCATTGGAAAGAAACCACCAAATTTTTGGTTTCCAATAAATATATGAAAAAAAAAAAAATGACAACTAGGATGACAACTAAAGCCCCACTACTTGAAAAAGCACAAACCAATCGATACTTAGACATGGTAAAATGTTACAAGGAATTGATGACCAAGTGGATTCTAATTGCACTCAAAGAATCCACCTTCCTTTGAGGTGGCAAGAAAAAGTTCATACAACATAGAAAGGGTCCCCAACACTAGAATCAATGTTTTTCATGTCATAGGACCAAATTCTTGCTCCCTTATCCATTGGAAAGATGAATTGCACCGAATGGTAGGCATCTTGTAAGATTTTCCTAGCAACGATTAATGCACAATGACTAACAACCTTGGAGTGAATAAGTCATGGAACAACAATTAACACTTGCAAAAAGTTGACTAAATCAACAATGACAATCAAAACTTCAAAAGTCAAGGCACATATCATCATCGAAACACTAAATGACATGGAGGATGTAAGCTCTTTCTAGGTAATGACCAACCCTCAATGGCCAAAACTCATACAGTGGAGAAGTCATCACACAACAATCCACACTTACAAGAAATGTAGAAGTCAAGAAACAATGGTCCACACTTACACAATCGATAAGTGTCAACATCCACCCTAGGTAGTTTACTGATCCGGATTTAGGAGCGGAACAAACTAATTAACATAATAAATATCATAAACATGGAGATAGGAAGAATAACACAAATATCCAGTAAACAATATCTTCTATTAAATAATGAAATAGGATGAAACTGTAAAACTGCAAAACTGAAACTTGCTCGAATGGTGGTAGCTATCTTTGAGAAGAGATGTGGCTACTACATGCATCCGTCTGAGCAGAATGGATTACAATGAGGCTCTAGAGGCCCTTTTCATATTACTCATGAATGACAAAAACCTAGACATTCAAAAACCTAACCCTAGAAGGTGAAATGCCAAAAGTCACGTGGGCCCTATGAGTAAGTTGGTGTCATTTGGTACCTCAACTTCCTAGGGTCATAAATTTTGCATACAACCTCCATTTTAGGCATGTGATATCCCATTGGAAAGTTCTTTCAGAGAAATACACATTTCGTCATTAGACTCTCACTCTATCTACAGTTTGATTGTGGCGAGTAAAAAAAACAACGTTTAGGGCCCCAAAACAGCCCTGGAAGTACAACAATATGTGTTGACATGAAAAAATACAAAATAAGCCAGTTGGATTAGGAGAGAGGCCACCCGTATCCACCTGGAGAATGTGTGAGGCTTCAGACATCCCCAGAAGTATAGAAATCACAATTATAAGGCAGTACAAAAAGACGTGCTAGATCAAAAACGGACACAAGGAGCTAGTTGGAATAGGTGGGTGGCCACCAATATCCGTATGGATCAATCCTACCCCCTTAGGAAGCAATGGTATCCATTGCGTTGAGTTCCCCCATTAGGTGAGGAAACTTCTGTTGGATTTGGCCCTGGGTGAGCCACTTGCCTTGGTGTAGGATTTGCCTTGCCTTGACAACCCGATAAAGTTGGATCTGCTGTTGGCGAGTGCCCTTGACCTATGTGTCCACTATCTGGTCAGTGGATTCTTTTTCCATGCAGTCAGGGTTGAGCTATGTTGATGTCAACTGTTTGATGATCTCAGAGGTGTCCAATAACGGTGTAAAATATGGCCGAAGGAAGTCCACATTGAATACTGGATGCATACCAAGGAAGGGTGGAGTGTTGAGCTCAAAATCATTTCTACCCACAACGTTGGTGATAATGTAAGGCCCATAACAAAGTGGGCAAAGCTTTTGATGGGGCCTGATGAGACGCTCCTTCTAAAAATGTAACCAGACTTTGTCGCCAACCTAAAATTGGTGTGGTACCCTATGGTGATCATCACGTTGCTTGTACTTAGCATTGGATTTCTGCAAAATCTCCTGGACCTGTTAGTGGATGTGTTGAATCCGCTCAATGAATATGTTGTATTTTTCGATCACAGACTGATCAGGGGAAGAGTCTGTCTATGCGGTGGCAAGAGGAAGTGTAACATCAATGGGTCCCAAGGGTTGGAATCCCAGACCCACCTGAAATGGGCTATGTCCAGTGGAACTATGGAGAGTCCTGTTGTAATTGTGTTGGACATATGGGAGACTCTCGTCCCATGTTCGGGGATGCTTATAATTGTACATGCGTAGGATGTACACAATCGTCCGATTGACGACCTCAGTTTGGACATCGGTTTGGGGGTGGAAATTAGTGGATTTTGTGAGCTTGGTGTCCAACAGAGACCAGAAACTCGACCAAAAGGTGTTGAGGAACCTGCTGTCTCGGTCGGAGATGATGGTCTGTGGTATCCCAAAGTGGACCCAAACTCATTCGAAGAAGATCTTGGCAGTATCTGTCGCTGTGAGATTCTTCTTATAGGCTGTGAGGATGTCCATCTTCAAAAACCGAACAACGACCACAAACATGTAGTCATTTCCATGCTTGGTGGATGGCAAACCAGACATGTAATTCATGGATATGGATTCCCACGGCTTCTCGGGAATAGGAAGAGGGCTGTATAAGCCTTGATTCTTTATGTTTGGCTTGGAAATGGAACAGGCAATGAAATACCTGATATACTTTTTGACATCCTGTCAAAGTTTTGACCAATAATTTTTTTTTTTTGAAGAACGACCACAGTTTTCTCTACACCAAAATGTCTTGCCCCCCGACTCTAGTGGGATTTAGAAATCAACTTTGCATGCTCGCTTGTGGGAACATAGAGATGGACCAAGTGGCATAAGATTCTATCCTGAATGTGAAAATAAGTGACAGTGGCTTCTGTACCTAAGAGATGATATCTGGTGGCGAAGTCTGGATCTTGCTGGTAAAGTTGGGGCCACTCTGATGTTTCATGTCCACAAGAATGGAGCATAGTGGTGAGTGCAGATATAGGAGGCTGACTAAGGCAGTCGGCAACATGATTGGAGATACCTATTTTATACTTGATGTTGATATGGAACTGCTGCAGGTAGGTGGACCACTTCTGATGGCGGTCATTCTATAATTTCCCTTGTGTCTACATGAACTACAGAGGCTTGTGATCAATGTGTATGATCGTCTCTTTCCCTAGAATGTAATGTTTCCATTGACGATAGGCTTGGAAAATGGAATACATTTCCTTGTCATAGGAGGGGTATTTTTGGACAGTATCAAAGAGTGTCTCACTATGGTATGCCATAGGATGCTCGTGCTGAGTGATAACTGCACCCACAACATAGTCACATGCATCAATCTCAATCTCAAATGGTTGTTGCATATCGGGTAAGGAGATTATTGGAGATGAGCACAAGTGATGTTTCAGATCACTGAATTCTCATTGCTTCTCCTTCCCCCACATGAACTTGGCCCTACCACCACCCTTGGTCACCTGACTGAGGGGCCACAAAATATGGGAGAATCCCAACACGAACCGTCGGTAGAAATTTTCTAGTCCCAAGAATCTCTGAAGCTCGGTTAGTGTGGTCCTGGTTGGCCAGTTACAGATGACTTGGATATTAGCTGGATCAAAATGTACCCCATGCTCATAAAAAATGTATCCCAGGTATTGGATCTTGTTCATGTAGAAAGAACATTTTTCCAAGTTGGCATAAATCTTGTGCTATCGCAGAGTGCTCAAAACCAGCTGACTATGTTGCATGTGCTCCTCCCACGTTCTGTTGAAGATGAGGATGTCATCCAAATATACTACCACAAAGGAGTTGGTGAAGTGTCTCAATACATCATCCATCAACCTCATGAAAGTGGTTGGGTTATTTTTTAAGCCAAAGGGCATGACTAGCCATTCGTAGAGACCTTCTTTAGACTTGAAGGTTGTCTTCTGACATTAGTTGGTTCTATGGGAACCTGGTGATAGCTAGACTTCAGGTCAATCTTACCGAAGAAATTTTCCCCCTTGAGTTGCTCAAGAAGGTCATCAATCCCGGGGATGGGGTAGCGGTTCCTGAATGTGATTTTGTTTAAGGCTCTGTAATCAATGCAGAGTCGCCAAGTCCTGTCCTTCTTCTGCACCAGTACAATCGAGCTTCCGCAAGGGGAGGAGTTGGGTATGATGTGCCCCTTTTGAAGAATCTCTTAGATCTGATGCCTGATTTCGTCATTCTCCATCAACGAGTGTCGATAGACAGTTCCATTAGGTAGAGGTGCGCTAGGGGTCAGATCAATTGGATTCTTGACTTGGAAGTGTGTTGGTACCCCTGTAGGTGAGTCGAAGATGTATCTGTATTCTTCCACGATCCCRTCCACTTGATTCTGCTGCAAATAGAGTCATTTTGTAGAGGCCACGGATGTGGCAACAACCTTCTGCTTAATGTGAGCACGGATCACAAAGAAGACAAACTTCTCGGTCTGTGAAATGAACTTACTACATTGCTTAGCAAAGATTAAAGAAATATCAGTAGGCGGTCCCACCTCTAGGATTCTGTACAATTGTCTTCCCAAATTAATAATAACATTGCGGGGTCTAGACTCATACACAACATGATGCTTCCACAAATATGGTTGTCCTAAAATAACATCACAAACTTCAAGGGGGTAAATATCACACAATAACTCATCTTTGAAAGGCTTGATGCTGTAGGGAAAATGATATTGTTGGCTGACACAAAGATCTGTTCCTTGACAAAGCTAGCTAATGGTGTAGGGTTGCAGGTGCGGCGTCATTGGCAGGTATAGCCACTTGACGACCTCTGCTGAAATCAGGTTCTTCTGAATACTGTTGTCGACAATGAAATGAATCAGAGCYCCCTTGACCCACATCTATGAGTGAAAGAGGCGTTCCCCTTCCTCTGGTTTTCTTGGCCGAAATTTGGTGGTAGCGACTGTGGAACTAGGTTCATCATCGATAATACGCTTCCCTCCAGCATTTAACTCAGAATCAGAATCGACCTCTGACTCGGAAGCCTTCAAATCGGCCACGAGGGAATGCTTGGAGCGACATTCTTCGGTGTTGTGCCAAGGAGTTTTATGGTACTCACACCATTTTTCCGTGTCCTTCTTCATCTTCTCGTTTCCCTTCTTGTGTTGTGGTTTGGATGGATTTTCCTGAGGGCGACCATATTGACTTGGTCCCTTGCTGTATGGGTTGGGGTTGCCTTTTCCCTACTTCAGCTGTGAGGAGTTTGCAGATCCAAACTCTCATCGTTTCTTCTTAAATTTTTGCTCGATCTTGACAACCTATCTATAAGTCATGCCCAATGAGGCGATGTCCAAAAATCCATTTCTATTTGAATATATCTATGAAAAAAACCACGGTATTTGAGCACCAAATGATGCTCAGAATCTAAGATACCCAATTTGGTGCGTAGGGTATGGAAAATATTGGTGAACTCTGGTACTATCTGGTCCCTTTCTTGAAGTAGAGTGGTCCATCTAGTGTACTGGTCCTCGTAGTTTCCAACAGGGTAGTATTGTTCTTTAATGGCATCCCAGAAGGAATCCCATGTAGGGGCCACCACAAAAATTGCATATTCCTCCACAACAATTTGCTCAGAGTAAGTATCCCACTAGTATTTAACATGGGGAATGACCTTGAGGAGTGAAAAAGTGATCTTTTCCCTGTCGAAAAAATTGTGGACTGAAAAGTATCCTTCGAGAAGATTCAACCATTTATATATAGCATCTGCATCTATTAGTCCTTCAAATAATGGAATATAAAAATTTACTTGTACCTTGAAGGGGGTTGCATGGCCGCTTGATGAAGATGCTTATCCTGTGGGAAACCATCGAAGGATATGTGGGAAGTTGTCCATTATTTCGTTCCTTTGTCCTACAAGGGATTCCTCGAGCAACATTTTAATAGGATCTCCTTCTCCATCATATTTATTTTCATCTCCCATGGGTTGTTTTCGGGCTCGACGTGACCAATATGGTAATGGATCGATTGGTTCGAGTCCCAACTTCTTGTACCCAGACCTTGTCGGGAACATGCACGGAGAAAAATAAATGAAGAGCAGACTGCTCTGATACCACTGTTCCAGATTTAGGAGCGGGACAAACTGATTAACAGATTGAATATCATAAACACAAAGATAGGAAGAATAACACAAATATCCAGTGAACAATATCTTCTATTAAATAATGAAATAGGTTGAAACTGTAAAACTGCAGAACTGAAACTTGCTCGAATGGTGGTAGCTATCTCTGAGAAGAGATGTGGCTGCTATGTGCATCCTTCTGAGAAGAATGGATTACAATGAGGCTCTAGAGGCCCTTTTCATATTACTCATGAATTCCAAAACCCTATACATTCAAAAACCTAACCCTAAAAGGTGAAACGCCAAAAGTCATGTGGGCCCTATGGGTAACTTGGTGTAATTTGGTACCTCAACTTCCTAGGGTCATAACTTTTGCATACGACCTTCATTTTAGGCGCTTGATAGCCCATTATAAAGGTATTTTAGAGAACTACACATTATGTCATTAGACTCTAACTGTGTCTATAGTCTGACTATGGCAAGTTAAAAAAACAATGTTTAGGACCCCAAAACAACCCTGGAAGTACAAAAAGATGTGTTAACATGAAAACATACAAAATAAGCCAGTTGGATTAGGCGAGAAGCCGCTTGTATCCACCTGGAGAATGTGTGAGACTTTAGACAGCCCCAGAAGTGTAGAAATCACAATTATAAAGCAATAGAAAAAGACGTGATGGATAAAAAATAGACACGAGGAGACAATTGGAATAGGTGGGTGGCCACCAATATCCATATGGATCATTTACATACCTAATGAACCACCTAATGAACCACCCAAGCAAGATACCCTACTGCCAATAAATTATAGCAACCAAAAAAACATGATCAATCAACACAACATATTAAGTACACCAATGGATTTAGGGAGAGAATGCATTTTTGTCTGAATAGCCAAAGAGAAATTTTCTTTAACAAGATTACACGTCTTCCTTATTTCTAAGGATGGAAAATTAAATATAGTCGATCATTACATGAAAACATATGAGGCAACTCAATGGATGAAGCAAATACTTCTCCTGACCTAAAGTTTGTGGGTATCTTATCATTTCAATTTTCCTTATGGTCTCTTGAGATATTATATTATTTGAATCAATAAGAAATAAGTTTTCATATTAAAAACTATAATCATTTCCAAATCGAAATGTAGAAAATAAAGAAGCCTACAATATTGCTTGTTGAGACTATGAAATGAGATTATGAGATATGCACAGATTGTGCCCATAGTGGGTCTTTGGATGTGCTAGAAAAATCCTATCTTTGTTGCAACTCACATCATGAAAATTGTGATCCTGCACCATGCACACTGAACCCTGAAGGTTGAGATTTACATCATGCAAATTGCAATATGACACTGTGCACACTAAATCCTAAAACCTCAAGGTTGAGACTCAGGTGGCACGCCCACACCCATGGTGTTAGACTTTAGACCTGAAAACAAAAATCATGAATATAGACAAAAATTAAGATATACAATCACACAATAGAGAAGATCATAAACACATCTCAGTGAATCCAAGAATGAAATGGGGGCAATGATATCTTTATTGCTTATCCAAGTAATGGAGAAATGGATTACAATTCTCAAGAAGCTCCTCAAGGGATTCTACATTTAATGAGGAGATATCTCAAGCGTTTCCATGCATGTAGAAATCCAAACACTTGAGAAACCTCCAAGGGAATGTAACGACAAGGGTATTTGTTGTCCTGATACCTTTCCCAACGAATCAAGCATCACCTTCCTACAAGCTAAGAGAATCCAAACGCCACCACAAATTTTGTAACAACAATGGTTGCATAAACATGTTTGCATAGTTTGCTCCAGTACAGATCACTCCACCTCCACTGAATCATCATAACCACAAAATCAATAGCTGCAACCACTGTAGGTGATACTCATGCTTCTTAGATATCAAAACACCCATTTCCATGCTCTTTAACTAGTTTTTCTATGTGTCCACTGAAAACACCAATTACATGTGAAATATTTGAACATTCCCATCGCAAATATAAACCTTCCTATTATTATGCAATACTCGAGACATATAACCCTTTTCTTCTTCATTACTTAGGACATAAACCTAAAGAAATATTACAATGGAAATCCAAAGGGATGTTTACCAGTTTCACATTACTCATACCAAATTTCTTGGGTATCTTCTCCACATACTTCTTTTGCGATAACCAAATCTTACCATCTTTGTTGTCTCTGTATATTTCCATGCCCAAGATTTGTTTTATCTTCTCTTAGATCCTTCATATCAAACATCCTCGCCAATTGAGCCAACCTGCTGATTTCAACCATGTTTTTCCTTGATACAAGCATAAAATATATCACCAACATAACAGATATACCATAAACACAATGGTTATACTCACTTCTTATAAATTTGGCTCACCATGAAGGAATCAAACATCTTGTACCATTTCTTGCTCAAGATTCATGCCATACAATGACTTCTCGAGTTTGAAAAAAATATCCCTTTGCGATCCTGAACAACTCATGATTGTTCTATGTACACATCTCTACTAATGATGATTTGTGGGTAGTAGGATCCCACAATATGCATCCCTTAAATCCATCACCATAACCAACAAAGATGCACTTCCTTGACCGAATCCAGCCAAGCCAGCTAAGTGAGCCTTCACCTATCACCTCCAGGATAATTTCAATGTTTCATTACATGCAATACATGGTGATCTAGGTGGGTATCGGTGGCCACCCACCTTTTCCAACTGGCTCAAAACAATTTTCTGGCAATTTTGGTAATTTACTATTTTTAGCAGTGTCTAACTTCCGAGGCCATTTTGAGGGCCTAAATCAAGGTTTTTTGGGATAGATATTCTCAATTATAGGAAAAGGTTCTGATTGATCCCCCAAAATGAATCTCCTTAACGATACCTTTCCAACAAGCTATCGTGCACCCCAAATGGAGATCGTATTCCAAAGTTATGCCCCTGGGAAGTTGATACACCAAAATACCCAAAACGTGGTCCACAAAACTGTTGGCTTTTCATCTTCTGAGGTTAGGGTTTTGGATTTTATTTATGATAAAAAGGCCTTTGGAGCCTCATTGTAAAATCATCTTCTTGTGAATGCGAGTAGCGATTACATCTCTTCTCAGAGATAAGATGCCACCATTCTAGTGAGTCTTTCACTCTGTATTTTTACAGTCTTTGTACATTTTCGCTTATTAATAGAAAATTGTGTATTACTGTATCTCTGTGTTTATGGTTTCATCTCGGATACATTTCTTTTATATTATTGGATATCCGAGATATCTATGTACATTGCTTTATTATATCTCTGCTCTCATTTCGTGCCGAAAATAATCCGGATCAGTGGTATCAGAGCAGGCTGCTCTTGATAATTTTTCAGTGCATGTCCCCGACGAGGTCCAAATATAGAAAGTTGTCTCTCAAGCTTGTATCTCTTGAATACAATCACTTTCTCATGTCCAATAAACCCTCCATGGATGAAGAAAAGAAAAACGACAGAGTAGACGATTCTATTAATCTGTTGCTTGAGAAAGCTCTCACACGACAAAGGGATGAAATGATGGAGAATTTTGCCCACATCCTTCAACACCTACCGATAACAATAGGCGCGTCTTCATCAAGCGACCATTTTGGAAGTACCTCACCTTTCAAGGTACAAGTTAATTTTTATATTCCCATATTTGAAGGACAGATAGATGCGGATGCCTTAGAAAAATGGTTAAATCTGCTAGAAGGTTATTTCTTTGTTCATAATTTCTTCAACAGGGAAAAGATAACCTTCACACTCCTTAAGGCTCTCCCGCACATCAAATATTGGTGGGAAACTTACTAGGAGAAAAGTTCCGCAGAGGAATTTGAAATTTATGGGGCCGAGCCCACTTGGGATTTTTTTGTGGATTTGGTAAAGGAATAGTATTACCCTGTTGGAAACTATGAGGACCAATACATGAGATGGACCACACTATGAAAAGAGAGGGGCCAAGAGGTTCTAGAGTTCACCAATACCTTCCATACCTTGCGCACCAAGCTGGGTATCAAAGACTCCGAACGACATTTGGTTTTGAAATATCGTGGGGCTCTACACAAATGCATCCAAATTGAAATGGATTTTCTGGATATCTCATCACTTAGTGTTGCTTATCGATATGCTGTTAAAATCGAAAAAAAAATTAAGCACTAGAACAAACGGTATTTTGGGTCTGCAAATCCGCAACAACAAAAGTATGATAAAGACGACCCTAACAAATAGTCTCTCGAAAACCAGTCCAAGCCACAGGAAAAGAAGGGTCACAGAAAGACGAAGAAGGACACCGAAAAATGGTGTGATTTCCACAAAATCCCCTAGCACAACACCGATGAATGTCTCTCAAAAAATTCATTGGTGTCCAATATCAAAGACAAGGAGCCGAAGTGTGATTCAAAATCTAATTCAAAAAATATTGATAGAACACAGATCATCGACGTAGACCCCACTACTATTGTCACAACCACAACAATTCAACCAGAAGAACCCACAGAGCCTGAAGAGGGGGAGCGCCTTTTTCATTCACAGATGTGGGTGAAGTGGACCCCGCTGCATTTTATTGTTGATAACGGAAGCCAGAAGAACCTCATCTCAACAAAGGTCGTCAAACAATTGGGATTGTCGACAACACCACACCCGCAACCATACAACATTGGGTGGCTTTTCTAGGGATGAGATCTTTGTGTCAACCATTAGTGTTGATTTTTATACGATATCCAGCTCTTCAAGGATGAGGTATTATGTGATGTTTCCCCCCTGGATGTTTGTGATGTTCTCTTGGTCCAACCATATATGTGGAAGCTCCATGCTATCTATGAGTCTCGACCCTGTAGTGTCTTTGTTACTCTTGGGGGTCATCTCTACAGGATACCAGAGGTAGTTCCAAATACTATCCCATGTAAACAATTCCGCAAGGTAGTATCTCATACTACAAAATGCAGCTTCTTCACAATCTGTTCAAATGGTGAAAAGAAGGATACTGCAACCACTAGAGCCTCGGCCCAAGCACCTTCTATCCAATAGAAGCAAGTCAACAATATTGCAACAAAGTGTAAATATTCCTTATGCACACAAACATCTCATGTATCCATACTGGTTAAAAAGGTCCAACCCTTCTAGCCACAGGTTCGTGACAACCTTCAACAAGCTAAGCAACATAACTTCTCCAACAAGGCAAACAACTCATCAAGATGGAGATTCATCAAACGATTTTCCCTCTCCATCGAGCACTCAACGCAATGGAGACCATTTATTCCTAAGGATGGAAGATTGATCCAGGAGGATATCGGTGGCCACCCACCTTTTCCAACTGGCTCAAAACAATTTTCTGGCAATTTTGGTGATTTACTATTTTTAGCAGTTTTTAACTTTCGCGACCATTTTGAGGGCCTAAATAAAGGTTTTTCGAGATCAATATTCTCAATTATAAATGAAGGATCTAATTGACCCCCCAAAATGAGTCTCCTTGATGATACCTTTCCAACGAGGTATCGTGAGCCCCTAACGAAGATCGTATGCCAAAGTTACGTCCCTAGGAAGTTGATACACCAAACTACCCAAAACGAGATCCACAACACTGTTGGCTTTTCATCTTTCGGGGTTAGGGTTTTGGATTTTATTTATGATAAAAAGGCCTTTGGAGCCTCATTGTAAAATCATCTTCTTGCGAATGCGAGTGGAAGACACATCTTTTCTCAGAGATAAGTTTCCACCATTCTTGCAAGTCTTTCACTCTGTATTTTTATAGTCTTTGTACATTTTCGCTCATTAATAGAAAATTGTGTATTAATGTATCACTGTGTTTATGGTTGCATTTATAATACATTTCTATTATATTATTGGATATCTGAGATATCTCTATACATTGTTTTATTATATCTCTTCTCTCATTCCGTGCCGAAAATAATCCGGATCAGTGGTATTAGAGAAGGTTGCTCTTGATCATTTTTCAGTGCATGTCCCCTATGAGGTCCGAGTATAGCAAGTTGGGTCTCGAGCTTGTCTCTCTAGAATACAATCACTTTTGCACGTCCAAGAAACCCTCCAAGGTGGAAGAAAAGAAAAACGATAGAGCATACGATTCTATTAATTTGTTTCTTGAGCAAGCTCTCACGTCACAGAGGGACGAAATGATGGAGAATTTTTCCCACATACTTCAATGCCTGCCGATAAAAATAGACGCGTCTTCATCAAGCGGCCACTTTGGAAGTACCTCTCCTTTCAATGTACAAATTAATTTTGATATTCCCATATTTGAAGGACAGATAGATGCAGATTCCTTAGAAAAATGGTTAAATATGCTAGAAGGTTATTTCTCTATTCATAATTTCTCTGACAAGGAAAAAATCACCTTTGCACTCCTTAAGGCTCTCCCCCATTTCAAACATTGGTGGGAAACTTACTAGGAGAAAGTTTCCACAAAGGAGTCTGGAATATATGGGGTCGAGCTCACTTGGGATTTTTTTGTTGATGCGGTAAAGGAACAATATTACCCTGTTGGCAACTATGAGGACTAGTACATGAGATGGACCACACTACGGCAAGAGAGGGGCCAAGCAGTTATGGATTTCACAAATACCTTCCATACCTTGCGAACCAAGCTAGGTATCAAAGACTCTGAACGACATTTGGTTTTGAAATACCATGGGGCTCTACACAGATATGTCCAAACTGAAATGGATTTTCTGGACATCTCATCACTCGGTGCTGCTTATTGATATGCTGTTAAAATCGAGCAGAAATTTAAGAACCAGAACAAACAAGAGTTTGGGTCTGTGAATCCACAACAGCAAAAGTATGGTAAATATGAACCTAACAAACATTCTTTCGAAAACCAGTCCAAGCCACAGGAAAAGTAGGGTCATGGAAAGACGAAGAAGGACACCAGAAAATGGTGTGATTTCCACAAAATCCCCTGGCACAAAACCAATGAATGTCGCTCAAAACAGTCCTTGGTGGCCGATATCAAAGATAAGGAGCTGATATGTGATTCATATTCCGATTCATAAAATATTGATAGAAGATAGATCATCGACGCAGACCCCACTGCTATTGTCACAACCACAACAATTCAACTAGAAGAACCCACAGATCCTGAAGAGGGGGAGCGACTTTTTCATTCACATATGTGGGTGAAGGGGACCCCCACTGCATTTTATTGTTGATAGTGGAAGCCAGAAGAACCTCATCTCAACAAAGGTCATCAAACAGTTTGGATTTTTGACAACACCACACCCACAACCATAGAACATTGGGTGGCTTCGCCAGGGATGAGATATTTGTGCAAGCTAGTAGTGTCGATTGTCATACAACACCCAACCCTTCAAGGATGAGGTATTATGTGTGTTGGGCCCGAGATATGATCATTATTCATGACGTTATTATACACTTTTTTCCATATGTACATATGCGTTTTTATCTTTCAAAGGAGTTTTTTGAAGAATTTTATGATAAAATGGTATAATTGGCATGCGGTACGTATAATTCGTGTTTTGTGATTAAATCAAGCTTAATTTATCATATTTTATGGTTTCCAAGAGTTAATTCATGTTTTTATGCTATTATAGCGCAAAACACACCATGTTTCTTGGTCTGGCACTTGTTCCGGCACTTGATCCAGCACTCGTTCCGGTACTTGATCTGGCACTCGTTCCAGCACCCAATATTGCACAAAAACGCAAGGCGAATTGGCGGTTATGTTATTGGCAGCCAGTGGTGGACAAATCGGGCACATGGGTTTTGTTTGTCATCACCCACTCTAGCTACTAAGCTCAAGACTACTTGATTTCAGTTGTCCAAAGAGGGTGATCATTGGGTTCCTCTGTTTTGTTAGTTATGGATGCATTTAATGTAATTTGCTGAATTTAGAGGTGGTTTGACCCTCCTATGGTCGACCACCTGGGTTGTAAGATTATAAATACCAATAGGATGATCATTAGATTGTTAATCAAGTAGCATAAGCATTAGAATTACCAGAAAAATGATTTTGCTCTGTTTGAGTTTTTACATTGCCAGAACTGCGTTTTTGGATTTGTATGGTGAATTCGGCCTGCTAAGATCGTGGTATAGTTTTAGAGAGTGACCACGACTTGCTGGGGGGCCCACCAGCAGTCTGGTAACTCTCTTCATGTTGATTTATGCATTTCTTAATTTAATTGTTCTTTCTTTATTTGCTGTACATGCATATTTTTATTTAGTTAATTAATTTGTTGTAGCTTAACTGATTTGCTTCTCTTTTACAGGTTAGAATGATGAGATGTATTAACATGCATTAATCTCGTAGATTAGAAAAGGACTGCAAGTCTCTCTCTCACTATACTAACCCCGCATGCAGTTAGATGTTAGATTGTGCTTTCTTTTATGATTTTATAAATAAGTTTAAAACAAGATTTTAATTAGATAGAATAGAGTTTTAATTTGGGTTTCTTTGATAGGGATTTTGATGGATGTATAGATTTAATTTCAGTTTTTTATTATAGCTTGTTTACTTCAATTTTATATTAGATTTCATTTAATTAGTTGTTGGTTAATATAATTGTTAGATTACTTTTTAATATCACTTTTTAATTTATGTTTTTAGTCATTTCTTTATTATAGCTTGAATGGTTAGAATAAACATAATGTAGTTTCATTTTACACAATCTCTTTTCCTTAGAATTAAAATGCAATTGAATTTTTTAGTTATGAATGAACCTAGTTTTCTTACATAGTGTAGAATTGGAATAATAATCTCATTATGATGTTAATTGTTTATACATGGATATGCAGGGTATTTAACATTAATTTTATCATGGCTAAGTTTTCATTGGACTGTTCACTTCACACATTTCATTTTGCCATTGAAATTAGTATTGAGCTTATACCATTAGAACTGTCCTTTGTTTTCAAGTGTTATCGAGATATCATCTATCACCACCGAAGGCATTCACACAACCACCAACATTACATTTGAGTGTTTCATAGATTAAAGATAGTTTCTTGCTTTCATAAGTTAGAAGAGATAGTTTCTTGTTTTCATAAGTTTAGTTGGTAGTCTTTCTTTCTTTCAATAGAATAGATTTCCTTTCATGCATTGCATTGAGCATTTAGATTTCCTTTCACACATTAGAAATAGTTTTTCATTAGGCATTTTGTTCACTTTCCTCTTAGGATAGGTAGTTGTTCAATGAGAAGGCTTTGCTTACTTGTCCCTTTGCTTTAGTAGGATAGATAGTTGTCTTTGCTTACTTGTCTTTTTCTTTGGTAGGTTAGTTAGGTGTCTTTGTTTACTTGTCTATTTTCTTTAATAGGTTAGATAGGTGGTTTTGCTTACTTGCTTATTTATTGGCTTTCATAGGATAGTTTCTCATTGAATATAGGTTGGCAAGTTTAAGAAGTTTTCTTTTTTCATTTGCTTATTATGATTAGTAGTTTGTTTTTTATTATTGTTTGCCTTACATAGAGTTTTTACTTGCTTTCTTAGGAACCATCCATCAGTCCTTGGCCCAAAAGTGATTAGGTTACCTAGTTTTCATTTTGCCTAGTAGTCATTAGATAGTTTTGCTTGAGTAGATTAGCATTAGATAGCTGCCTTCCTTAATTAGACTATATTCCTACCAGCCTTCTACCTTTGGCATATATTTTGCTACAACTCTAAGTTTACTTAACCGAGTTGAAAATTTAATTGAGGGTAGTTTAGTGTCCTTTTTAGTACATATAAATCACCTAACAATGTGATGTTTCCCCGCTGAATATCTGTGATGTTCTCTTGGGCCAACCATATATGTGGAAGCGCCATGCTATCTATCAGTCTCGACCCCATAGTGTCGTTGTTACTCTGGGGGGTCATCTCTATAGGATACCAGAGGTAGTTCCAACTATTGTCCCACATAAACAATTCCGCAAGGTAGTATCGCATACTACAAAATTCAACTTCTTCACAATCTATTCAAAAGGTGAACAGAAGGATACTGCAACCACTACAGCCTCAACCCAACCTTCTATCCAACAGAAGCAGGTCTATAAGATTGCAACAAAGTGTAAATATTACTTCTACACACATACATATCATGTAGCCAAACTCTTTAAAAATTTCCAACCCTTCCATCCACAGGTTCATCACAACTTTCAACAAGCTAAGCAGTGCAACTTCTCTAACAAGGCAAGCATCTCATCAAGATGCAGATTCAAAAAACGCTTTTCCCTCTCCCCCGGGCACTCAATGCAATGGAGACCATTGATTCCTAAGGAGGAAGGATTGATCCAGGAGGATATCCGTGGCCACCCACCTTTTTTAACTGGCTCAAAACACTTTTTTGGCAATTTTGGTGATTTACTATTTTTAACAGTTTTCAACTTCCGCGGCCATTTTGAGGGCCTAAATGAAGGTTTTTAGGGATATATATTTTCAATTATATCTAAAGGMTTTAATTGAGCCCCCAAAATGAATCTCCTCGACGATACCTTTCCAACGAGCTATCGTGCACCCCAAATGAAGATCGTATGCCAAAGTTACACCCCCGGGAAGTTGATACACCAAACTACCCAAAACGGGGTCCACAAAATTGTTGGCTTTTCATATTCGRGGTTAGGGTTTTGGCTTTTATTTATGATAAAAAGGCCTTTGGAGCCTCATTGTAAAATCATCTTCTTGTGAATGCGAGTAGCATACACATCTCTTCCCATAGATAAKCTGCCACCATTCCAGCAAGTCTTTCACTCTGTATTTTTACAATCTTTGTACATTTTCGCTCATTAATAGAAAATTTTGTATTACTGTATCTTTGTGTTTATGGTTTCAACTCTGATACATTTCTGTTATATTATTGGATATCCGAGATAACTCTGTACATTGATTTATTATATCTCCACTCTCATTTTGTGCCGAAAATAATCCGGATCACATGGGATGTAGAAAACACGAGCTATAAAAAAAGGTGCCCAAAAAAACCAAGACTCTTGACCTAAAATCCCCCCCCCCCTTTGAGTTTTCCCATGATGAAATCTGGCCAAACCTCCCTCAAAGTCAGATTATACGAGAATACCACATGCTCTCCCTATCACCTAGGTCATCTAGACTTTACTGATGGCATTTCAAACCCAGGGTATGCATGCCTAACCAGGTCTTATAGTCGTAAGCCCATTTACATATAATAAGGTGCCAAATCCACATCGAACCTTGCATTCGAAACCTCCCACCTTTTTGTGAACCTACCACTAGCCATCATTGACTCTAGTCTAAGCACTTCGATTCCATTCTTGACTTGCCACTATCACCACTAGATCTAACTTTGCCTCCTTTGGAAAATAATAATAACGATACATGACCAATCTCGTTGAGGAATTTTGTAAAACACTTCGTGTGCATCCTGGAAACTGTAGAACTTGGCATACATAAGAAATATATCAAAGAAGAAACCTTTCTCTAACCATTTCCATGGCTTCCAACTCCACTACTACACTGATCTTTCTCCTCAGCGTCCAACAACATTTCAAACTCATAGGGTTTTTCCTCCTCACGGATAGAGTGCCAAACCATCGGTTTCCCTTGCAAAAAAATATCCTTATCTACATGCGAATGAAAATCTTCCCTCAACTCTGATAGACCTTCACCCAACCTCAACTTTGATACCACTTGTTCGAATTCATGCCTACAAACAAAATTCATGAACAAAGACAAAACTGAATATAAACAGTCACACAGTAGAGAAGAACATAAACACATCCAAGTGCCACCAAGAATGAAATGGGGGAAATGATATCTTTATTTCTCAACCAAGTAATGGATAAAATGGATTACAATTCTCAAGAAGCTCCTCACAAGATTCTACATTTAACCAGGAGAGATCTCAAGTGTTTCCAGGCATCCAAAAAGCCAAATGCTTAAGAAACCTCCAAGCGAAAGTAACATAAAGGATATGTGTTATCACCAACCTATGGGGAAAGAGTACTTAAATTGGAGGATCTTTTTGTTGTCCAATAGAAATAATAGAAATAGTGTTTCTTGTTTATCTGGGGAAAACATAAATTTTCTATTTTATTTTGAGAGTTTTTATGTAGTTTCTTTACTATTGGTAGTAGAGGATATTGAAAACTTGAGGTAAAAGAGGCCATCATTAAAGAGTAATACAATAGTGATTGTCTTAGTTGAAGCAATTAGGCGGATATTGAAGGCTTTAAATCAAAACTTGAGTGGAAGCATATGGCCTACTCTGGGAGATTCCACACACAAAGACCACCTATGCTATTATCTGTTCATTTAAAATATATATGCCCTGTCCCATTCTTGATTATTGTGACCATTGGCTAAGCTACCTTTGTACCAATGAGCATGTCCTTGTACAAAGGTATTAGAGAATTGTCAAAACAACATATACATAATAGAAGCAAAAAAAACACATATACAAAATATTTAAATATATAATACATAATATTTAAATGATTGGAAAAATTAAATATAACACATATGTGAAGGGTAGTTTCAAAAAGAAACTTGTCATTAAAAAATTACTTAATGGGAAAGACTACCTTTTTCAAATTTATACCCTTTGTCAAATTTATACCCTACTTCAAAAAATCTTCAAAAATTACAGTAATAATCAAAGATGGTCGAACCAGATATGTAGACAAATGGGTCAACACTTTGTGAAACTTGACAATTTCAAAAGGCATGCAAAGTGACACCATACCAAAACTATGCATAACTTGCAATACTTCTAGAGTCATCTTGCAAATAAAATTTAACTATCCCATAAAAAATAAGGATTTTCTCGGTGATAAATGACACAGTAAATTGGAAAAGTTAACCCTTAATCATAGATGAAACGAAACCCTTAATAAAGACTTTACATAATCTAGTCATGAGCAATATCAAGCAATCCAAGTTAACAAAAACATGAACTAGGAACTCTTGTTAGATAAAGTTATGAAAAGTTCTTAAAATTACTATGGAAGATACCCAAAACCCCAAGATAAAAAAACAATAAAAAAAACCTAGAAAAATCAAGAACTATGAAATATAAAGATCCATAAATCCATCTAAAAAACCTAAAAAACACAGGGACGCCTACGAATTTTCTCTAAAGAAGCATGTAACAAACCCCTGCAAATAATATATGATCTAAATCCATTCAGCATTATTTTCTTTTGAGTTGAACCAAGAAGACCACAAGCATGTGATGTACATAAACAAATACATAAATACATACACAAAATGCACAAATTTGAACATCTCAAAACCATTGAACAAATCAACGTTAACACATGGAGAGGAGTAGAGAAACACCAATTTAATTTGCATAAGTTGGACGGATGAGATGGTGAGTGGTAGCATTGCCATTTGGGGAGGCACTACCCATTCTAAGAGTGTATCTGGGTTAAAATCATCTTGGGTTAACCCAAATTTTAACCCACTACAATTCTTAAGCATCACCACACCAACTCTCCAATGGGTTCAAAAAAATTTATCCCTACAATTATTCACTAAAGAGAATGAATTTGATTCAAACCACTAGAAAGGATAGTTTAGATAAAGCAAAATACATTTATTTATCTTTGTGCTAACCTCTGATCGTATCCTTGCATGTGAAATCATTTCCAACTCCTTATGAATCATACCAATGTATAAATTACATTGGTCTGGTATGTGTTCTATTTAATTATTCCCACCCATCCCTTCATGGAGATGAGCTTATTGTTGATCATTACAACTACGTGAGACATCCTCCAGGACACAGACCTGAGAGAGAGCCCCTGATATGGGTGTGTGGTTCCTATCTGAGATAGAACTGGAACGTAGTGATTGCCTCCTCCTTACAGAGAGTTAAGAAGAACTCCAAATGATTCTCCTGTGTAAAATAGTGAGAAAGAAGATCTATTGAGTTAGACGTACCTGTGGCTGAGCACAAGGTGAACGTGTGAATTCCCATGAGTTGGGTGTATCATTATGAGATAGAGATGAAAATGATGTATTAGTCTCCTCTGAGCAGAGAGTTGAGATGATGAACTCTAGATGACTCTCCTGTGTAATGCAGTGGGAAAGAAGATCTATTGAGTTGGACGTGCCTGTGGATGAGCATAGGTGAACGTGATCCTAGTGGTTGAGCATTAGTGAGTGTGGTTCTCCCATGATACGCAATGAGATAGAGATATATAGATCCCTATGGATGTGCCCCTAGTGGCTGAGCACTAGTGGGTGTATGAGATCCCTTGCTATATTGTTCAAGAGTCAGACTTACCTGTAACCCTAATTGTAATGTAAAGAGTATAGGTTGGCCCTGTTAGCACTAGAAGTCAACCTCATATTGCATAGAAGGTAAGCCCAGTACCCATTAGTTTATACAGTAAATGTAAATGAGTTTTAAGAGGCCAAATGGAGAAGACTCAATGAAAATAGCGTTTTAACTTAGAAATCTAGATTGGTATGCGCAAGAAATTGAGGTCTTGGATCAACTTCAGTCAGTAAGTTGGAGTAAAGGTGAGTAGGAGGAAGACTTTGGTGAGAAAACTGTATAGGTCTGCCATGACATCAGGTCTTCAAGCAGCTTAAGGAGGAAAAACTCAAACACAAGATCCTCTTGGATTCAAATTTCAAGGAAAATGAAAGAAATCATAACAACACTATAATCAAACATTCATCATAATTCAGTTACAACAATCCATGTGAATCAATCATTCATGAACTCTCTCAATATCAAAGGAAAATAATATGGATTAAGAAAGATGACTTAGATTAATCAAGAAATCTCAAATCAAGTACATAACTAGAGAACCAGTGTTCTTCATCAAAATATTACAATAGTAGGGAGCCTAGATCAACCATTCGACCTTAACAAAATATCAAAATTGCCTATATATACTAAAAATGTTGAAACCACTAGGAATGTGATCAGACCCCTGCATTCAAAGTTGTCAGTCGATGCCTACTCTATCAGCCTGTGCAGGCCTTCTTATGTCAGACATGATCCCGACTTAGTTATGTGCTTTGCAGGAAAATCCATCCCTCGGGAAACTTTGGATTGACAATCTCTTCCCATGGCCATTGTCAGTATGCTTTCCATTTATGGGGTGAGACGAGGTCTCAACTGTCGCCCCCATTTCCATTCACTACCTTCATCAAGATCGAGATGAGGCTTGACAGCCATGAATGTTCTAGGCGGTGCCTATGACTTCTTCGAGTCAATCCCGGCACCTCGAGGCCATGAAGATCTTCTTATGTGACCAATATGGGTGCTTTCGGCCTTTGGCACAACTCCTCTCCATCGCTCCATATTAAATGTGACCTAGGGCGATGACCCTATGAAATTGGGTGATTGCAGGCACTACCAAGGGTGGTTTGAAAGCAAACCGCTTTTGTCCCCGCAATTCACCATGAACCGCCACGCATCCCTTTCTAAAAACCATGGTTCTGATTGCGGCCCACCCATGGAATTTTAAAATGTGCGCACCTTCCGACCCCGCAATTTTGCGCGACCGTTGATATTTTGATCTAATATTAGGCCCTCTGATCAACAACTCAACTCTGGCACTTTTTAGATTGACGGATCAGATCTTCCCCTTCAAAACAATGACCGATATTTTCTTCGTGGATCGGCCTTCGGGAATTTCAATTCTCAAACTCCATTTCCCTCCAATTAAAACCTCCGGAGCTGAGAATATAATGACATGTGGTTTCTGCTGATCAATGGCTCATATTCACTTTTGGGTTTCAGGACTTCGGATTTTTGACAAATAATTTTAACAACATTTCGAACTCCCGATTCCCACGATAATCTTCCATTGTTGATGTCTCCCAATAAGATCCACGACCCAGATTCAATATTTTCTTGACCTTTAATCTTCAGGATTTTTCTCTGGCTCTATACTTCGCACAATTTTACCCTTCTGAAAGAATGCATGCCATCGATTGATTTGCCTGATGGATCTCCGCCGCTGAAAATTTAAAACTACCTTCTGCTTGTGCTTCAAGCTTGAAATGGACTGTTAGGAAAGTCGTGCTATGTGTTCATGGCTGAGGCCTGCATGATTGAGGATTCAGACGACTAGCTGTGGGCTGGGAAAATAGGGAGACCGAGGAAAAATTACAAACTTAGGTAGAAACCACAAACCCATAGGACTCTGACAAGTTCATGTGATAACAGGCCCCACCTTAATGTAAAAGATAGTTAATCTGGTAATTATTAATTATATTGTGACTTAGTGAGGTCGGCCTATTGTGTCAATAAACACTTATGATGACTAGTTCATTCTAATATAAGTAAAGGTAAATTCCCCATTGAGGAATCATATCTGAAGTTTGAGTTTGGAAATTTCAGCAAGTACATCTTCTTGGGAAAAGTGCGCACCTCTCTTGGGTGCTAGTTTTATAGGGTTTGTGAGCACCCTCTTGTGTGATAGGTTTTCTTGGTGGTGGAGGTATTTCTCTTGATTAATATAGCAAAGGATTGGTTGGGTTTTCTTACCTTGTTGAGAAGGGTTTCCCAGGATACTTCTTGTGTACTTGTGCATGATGTTTCTTCTTGTGATCTTGGTTGCTTCAAAAAAATTGTTTATGGTTTAAGTAAAATGATAAAATGGAATGAAATTCATGCTTAAACCTTGCCTATTGAAAAATCAACATGGTATCAGAGCTTAGGTATTCAAGAACCCCTGCACAAGAACTTAAAATCCAAAGTCGTCCTCCTTCTGCAGTTCCATACGACCTATAGGGTTTCTACAGAAATTTGTACGACCCTCACTTGTTTGGCCTTTTCATCACCTTACACATGGACATTGGGGCTGAAAATTGGATAAATTTGTACGACCCTCCTCAACACACCTCTAGAGATCTTCAAAGTGAATTTTCAAGAATTTTGAGTTTTTAGCCCTAGGGTTTCTAGGGTTTCGAAATTTTCTGCAAAATCTTAATCTTAGGGTTTCTGCAACTTCTTGAAGAAACATTTCAACTTACAAGAATTCATGTGACACTCTCAAAGTTTATTGTTGGGAGTCATAAGCCCCAAAAAAACAAAGGTTACTAGTCCAACCTAACCTTAGGTTTTCTAGGTCCAGTTGGCGAGAATTTGTGAAGAAATCTGAAAAAATGAAGAACAAAACTTTAGTATAAGATAGGCTTGATGGAACAAGAAACTTCAGCTCTTGGAAGTCAAGGATTCATGTCACCCTTGAGTAAGATGAATTTTTGAATGTGGTAACAAATTTTTTACCAGAAACAACTACCGATGAAGAGAAGGAAATAAGAAGGGAAGAAGATGTCAAGGAAAGACAAATAATTATCTACTCAGTAAGATATCATCTCTTACCTCGTATTTCCAACATGAAGACAACTTATGAAATGTATGAAGCACTAAAAGATATGTTTGAAAGTGACAACACCCTCAGAGATCTTACCTTAAAGGGCCAACTTCAAAGTACCAAGATGACAAAAGGTGATAAAGTTGATACCTTCTTTATGAATATATCAGATATCAAAGAATAGGTAGGATCCATTGGAGAAATCATGCTAGACAGATAACTTGTCTTATCTACTCTCAACAATATTCCAAAACATTGGGAACCTTTTCTTCAAAGAATCAGTGGAAGAGAAAAGTTACCAACCTTTGATTGTCTGTGGATAGATTGTACTCAAGAAGAACTTAGACTTAGAAATAGAGGAGTGGAAGACTCCCTTGATGAAAACCATGCTCTTGCACTTCATACAAAGAAAGGAGGAAGATTAAAAAGAAACTTCAAACAAACATTTAGAGATGAGAAGTCTCCATCAACACCAAGTCATAATCAGAGAAGAGATGTTTCAAAGATTCAGTGCTTCAGATGTAACAAATATGGGCACTGTGCTTCAACCATAGACATCAATCTAGACCCACCCCAAAAGAATGAAGAAAAGAGAGAGGAGAAGTACTTCTTCTAAACCAAACACAGAACTAAACATGACTACAAACCTAGGTAAATTGTTTGATCATCAATTTTATTGTTGATTTCATTTTTTAATAAGTGAAGGGTATTATCTTCAGTATGGGAGCCCTCATGACTTGGACCATTATCCCTGGTATGGGAGTCCAAACCTTATTGATTGATTATTATGCTGGTCAAGAAGACATAAAAGATCTAGCAAGAAAATAAAAGAAGACTTCCATCCTTCAGACTTCAAAGAGAGTTACTTGACTCAGAGGGAGTCAAAACAAAATGAAAAGAAGGAAGAGACAACACCTTCTTTCTCTTCAGCAGTTTAGAGGGAGACAGACAATATTCCAGTCGATTCATCTGCTCCAGTTGATATGACCAGAGATATTGTAGTAGGGCATAAAAGACCTACCTAGGTTCAACAAAACTCTGCAGAAGGTAGAGGAACATACAAGTCCCCCAAGGGACATCTTGAGAAAGAAAAATAATTTTTCAAGCTACCTTTCAGACATGAGCCACTCCATTGATTCTAAAACTCCTTGTCATGGAGAAGCGATAGGTGAACAGGTATGGGAAAATTCCATAACAGAATAATACCATATTATCGTAAAGAATGATGTATGAGACATTGTTCTAAGACTAGAAGGGAAACCTATGGTGACTTCCAAATGGATCTATAAAAATCAAGCATGTAGTTGATGGAAGTGTCAAGAAATACAAACCGGGATCTGTGGCCAGAGGATTCTCACAAGCAGAGGGAATGAACTATGATGAGACATATTGATCCAATAGACCAATGCACTTTCATCTGTACTACCATTCATGAGTTGGAAACTACATCAGATAGATGGATTCTTGATGAGTTTTGGTTTCAGAAAAAGTGTTGCTAATCCAAACCTATATTACTACATTGATGACGAGAGCTTGATTTTGATAACTTATTCAGGAAGTTGTGTGTTAGATATAAGCAAGCCTCAACTTATGATTTTGAGATGAAGAATCTAGGTATGATGCACTACTTCTTGGGAAAAGAAGCATGACAAAGGATTGATGAGATTTTCCTGAGTCAAGGAAAATATACAGTGGATATTAAAGAAGTTCAGTATGACAGAATACAAATCCATGTCTACATCGATGGTGATGGATTTGACGAAGAATAAATTATGATAATTCAGACAATATTGATCCACATGTGTAATGATAGCTGATTGGATCATTGATGCATTTGGTTAACACCAGGCCTAATATATGTTGTGCAACGAATGTGCTTACTCAATACATGAGTCAGCCAAGACAAACTCAATGGATAACAGTAAAGAATGTATTGAGATATATACAATGCACAATTGGATATGACTTGAGATATGCCTCCAATGTGAACTTGAGTTTGTAGGGATATGTCGATACAAATTGAGTAAAGAGTACAGTAGAAATACAATATATAGCATTGAGTATGGCAGTCTGCGAAGCAATGTGGCTTCTGGTAGATTTATTTGATCATGAGATGGATCCTATTATTACTTTTGATAATCAGATCTGTGTGAAGCTCTCTAAGAACCCTATGTTTCATGATAGATGGAGACACATTGAGATAAAATATCATTTTCAGAGACATGATGAAGAGAAAAGCAGTACACGTGCAATACCTTCCTACACATGAGAAGATTACAGACATCTTCATCAAATTGACTTGGTAAAGAATACCTCTCTAGTTGAGAGGGAGTGTTGATGACTACAACCAAGACAAAGTTAAAGTACTTCCGTGCGAGACTTGGATTGATGGAGAATGCCTCCCTAGCTGAGAGGGAATGTTGATGATTACAGCTGCGTGAGACATCCTCTAGGACATAGACCTGAGAGAGAGCCCATGAGATGGGTGTGTGGTTCCTATTTGAGACAGAACTGGAACGTAGTGATTGCCTCCTCCTTACAAAGAGTTGAGAATAACTCCAGATGATTCTCCTGTGTAACACAGTGAAAAAGAAGATCTGTTGAGTTAGCCGTACTTGTGGCTGAGCACAAGGTGAATGTGTGAATTCCCATGAGCTGGGTGCATTGTTATGAGATAGAGATTAAAATGATGTATTAGCCTCCTCTGAGCAGAGAGTTGAGATGATGAACTCTAGATGACTCTCTTGTGTAATGCAATGGGAAAGAAGATTTGTTGAGTTGGACGTGCTTGTGGATGAGCACAGGTGAACATGATCCTAGTGGTTGAGCACTAGTGAGTGTGGTTCTTCTGTGAGACGTAGTGAGATAGAGATATGTACATCCCTATGGATGTGCCCCTAATGGTTGAGCACTAGTGGGTGTATGATATCCCTTGATATATTGTTCAAGAGTCAGACTTACCTATAACCCTAATTGTAATGTAAAGGGTACAGGTCAGCCCCACCTTAATGTAAAAGATAATTAATTTGGTAATTATTAATTATATTATGAGTTAGTGAGGTTGGCCCTGTTGTACCAATAGACACTTATGTTGATAGGTTCAGTCTAATATAAGTAAAGGTAAACTAACCATTGAGGAATCATCAGTAAGTACATCTTCTTGGGAAAAGTGCACACCTCTCTTGGGCGCTCATTTTCTTGGGTTTGTGAGCACCCTCTTGTGTGCTAGGTTTTCTTGGTGGTGGAGGTCTTTCTCTTGAAGAATATAGCAAAGGATTGGCTGAGTTTTCTTCCCTTGTTGAGAAGGGTTTCCTAGGATACTTCTTGTGTACTTGTGCATGGTGTTTCTTCTTGTGATCTTGATTGCTGCAAGAAAATTGTTTATGGTTTAAATAAACTACTAAAATGGAATGAACTTCCTGCTTAAACCTTGCCTATTGAAAAATCAACACTTATGACATATCAAAGACATAAACGAGCATAACAGAGGAAAGATACCAGAGACAAGCATTGCAATGGAAAAGATGCCAATGGATGGACTCGATACCATGTGAGAGAAAAACAAAGGAAAGATGCAGGGGCCAAGAGGTGCGAGATGACATTGGGCCAGTTCCAAACCTGGATGCAGATCCAAGTCAAGCGCTAATGCAACAACACCAATGATATCTCCAAGTCTAGTTTGAACTTTGAATAAAAAATCATGGGCACGTTGCATGTTGTAGGGACAATAAATATTAAGGACGACAGGTTGCTCTATTTTATCAAAACGGTAAGTTGGTCAACTTTATATAACATTAATTACTAAGGTTACTAGTTATGTAATATTAATTACTACGTTACTATGAAAGCTCTTTGAAATCTCCCAGCAGCTTGGTTGCACTTCGAAAATGAGCCCAGTAAACATTTTTGAATTGCATTTAGAGCTTCTATACTTTTCGACCAATTGAACAAGCGCATAGTCGGAAGGGCACAACAAACTAATTGGAAATCTCGGCCTTTCTGCAAGTTCTATAAATAATATAATTAACATTATATAATTATGTTAATGAGAGCCGACATGACGACATTTCCATCTCGAGATGGCAATCTGGAAGGAATATTTTTATGTTATATCTTGATTGAAAACAAGGGTTGCATGGCAACGCAGCCCCTGCCGATTTAGTTGGGAAATACATGTTGAACAATGAAAGTTAATATAACTAAATACAAGTAATGAATATTTTTTGTCAAAAGATAATAATCTTAGGAATTAAGCGATACAATTTAATTAAATGATCACATGAGTATCTGTT
>JASDQU010102171.1:283310-300116 GCA_032191745.1 Picea mariana | reverse complement strand
TCCCAGGATAAATGTTGTGTACATTGTGGATGTGTATTTCTTAGTGATCTTGTGGTTATTATGCTCTTATCTTTATGAAATGCAAAGAACTATAATATCAGCATAAAACATTAACAGAATAATCTGCAATTTGACAAGCAGCAGAGGAATAAAGAGAAAATTAGGGCTTGGGACAGGATGGCTATAACCCACACGAAGGGGAAATTCCTACCTGTGGATTACTCCCTGAACCTGTGCAAGAAGTTGATGGTGAATGAATACACCAAAGAACTGTATAAGTTGTGCATAAGATCTCCACAAAGCAAAGAAGGTGAAGAGGTTCTTGCTAGGTACATCAATGGTCTTGGACATGCTATCCAAGATGAGCTTAGCATATCCGATCCATAATAGAGGCTTGCCAATCCATGAAATCTTTTTACCATCATAGAAATAAACAAGGCTACTTGGATTTGACATGCATCTTTGAGCAAAGGCGTGGAATACAGCTGTGTACATTCTATATCAATATCCTCATAGGAATTTAAGGACAAGACACCAGGGGAATCCTTAACTGGTGAGAAACCACAAGTATCTAACTTTTGTGTATTTGGTTGTTATATTTATATCTATGTGCCTGACGAGAGGAGAACTAAGTTTGAACCCCCAAGTATCAAGGGCATTTTTTTGAGGGTATAGTGAAACATCCAAGGCTTCCTAGATCGACATTCTGGTCAGCGGAAGATAGTGGTAAGTAAGGATGTAAAGTTTGAAGAGGATAGATGGTCCTCCAGTTCCCAAGCCTCCCACAAAGATTGTGGAAGGCAAAAAGGTCGCTGATGTAAACACTAATCAGGGGGGTAAATCAAAATCCGATTTAGATCAGCAAGATCCCAGTTCATAGGCAAAGGGCCTGTTACTCTCAAGTTCAACCAAGACACCACAATAGCTTACCCAAACATTGAGGGAAGCAAAGCAAGTAGGAGCACCCAGGTCTACTTTCTGGGTGAGCCATCCACCTAGAAGATATCCTTCTTGTGTTGCACCAATGTCTTCTATCATTGATGCAGAACCTTCCATCTCTGAGGAAGCTAATGCAAAGCAAGTAAGGCGTGATGCCATGGTTGAGGAGCATAACTCCATCCTGAAGAATGATGTATGGGAGATTGTGCCAAGACCAGTGGGGAAATCTGTCATAGATTCCGGATGGTTGTTCATGATTAAGCATGCAACAGATGGGAGCATAGAGAAGTACAAAAACAGATTTGTATCCAAAGGATTCTTTCAAAAAGAGGTAGTTGACTATGAGGAGACATTTGCTCCAGTTGCAAGGTTTAGTTCTATCAGAGTCATCATGTCTATTGCATCAGTTTTTGGTTGGGCTTTATACTAGATGGATGTAAACACTAATTTTTTGAATACCCTAATTGAAGAGGAAGTATAAATTAATCAATCGAGAAGCTTTGAGGTGCATGGGTGAGCATAAATAAGTACAAACTCAGATTCATAGCCAAAGGATTCTCTCAAAAAGAGGGAATTGACTATGAGGAGACTTTTGCTCCAGTTGCAAGGTATACTTCTATCAAAATCATCATGTCTATTGCATCAGTTTTTGGTTGGCCCTTATACCAAATGGATGTAGAGACTAGTTAATGGCCTAATTGAATAGGAAGTATTCGTTAATCAGTCGAGAGGCTTTGAGGTGCATGGGTGAGATACCCATGCGTGCAGACTGAAGAAGGCCCTTTAAGGGCTAAAGCAGCCACCACATGCATGGTACTCAAGGATTGACGAGTACTTTCTGAAGTTGAGCTTCACAAAGATTGCAGCAGATCCAAATCTTTATTATTTATATGATAAATCTGATTTGCTTGTTTTGGTCCTGTGTTATGCACCAAACAACCAAAATAGTATAAAAAGAGAGAGAGAAGTAACTCCATGCTTTGATAAAGAGAGAAGAATGAATGTGAAGCCTCTTCAAGGGGGCAACCTCCTTTTACAATAAAACAAATGTACAAGATAAGATAATCCTAAAACTAGGTCACCTTGGTATATATATAGGAGACAAACGGTACAATTACAATTAAAGGGTCTAGCCGACAATACTAATATAACAATAGAAATATAACAACTCAATATAGGACTTTACATGGGGCTTTATGCTTAACATAAGACTTTGTCTAGGGCTTAACATCCTGTATGTAGATGGTCTAATTCTTAAAGATAGTTTTGAGAAGCTCATTACATGGTGCAAAAAAAGGTTGGCAAATGAATATGACATGAAGGACATTGTCTTATGCATTACTTTTTGGGCCTACAGGTTTGGCAGAGTGTTTGGAGAAGTCTTCCTTGGCCAAGGGAAGTACATAATAGAGATTCTGAAGAGATTTCAGATGCTAGACTGCAAACCCTTAGCCACTCCTATGGTGCCAAATTTGATGTTATCTATTAATTAATATTTCAAATTTGTAGATCCATCTTTGTATAGGCAATTAATTGGTTCCCTTATGTATCTTGTGAATACCAAGCCTCGTGTTCTTTTTGCAGTGAATACTTTGAGCCAGTTCATGGTTGAACCCAAGCAGATTCATTGGAACGCTGTCAAACATGTGCTTAGCAATCTAAAGTGTACAGTTCCTTATGGCATGAGGTATGTGGGAGATGGATATACATGGTTACATGGATTTATATCAGAATGGGCAGGAGATACAAGCAGAAGGAAGACTACTTCTAGTTATTGCTTCAACTTGGGATCAGGTATGATTCCTAGTTCAGCAGGAAGCAAGCAACAATTGCACTCAATTCAACTAGCACAAAGCATATGGAAACAATATTGACATGCTGCCAGGTGATTTGGCTTCACAAGTTGATTGCAAAGTTATTGTGTAATGTGGCAATCAAAGTTCCATCAAACTCTCTGAGAATCCAGTGTTTCTTGATCGTTCCAAGCACATTGATATCTGATACCATGTCCTGAGAGATAGGGTATAGAAGGGAGCTATTTTGCTTGATTGTGTTCCCATTGATTTGTAGGTTGTCAAAATTCTAATGAAACCCCTTGCAAAGAGGAAGTTCCAGATTCTAAGAGAGAAGCTCAACCTAGTGGAGAACACCTTCCTCGCAAAGAGAAAGCATTAGTTTTTGGTAACTTCATATTGTTCACCTAGGAAGACAGTGCATGAGTTTTGAAGGGGATTCCTTGAAAGATGGGCGTGCCATGTGGGAGAGATATCTTTACACCCCTATGACAAATTCCTTACACTTATGAGTGAGTCATGATGCTTGGCATCTTCTATTTTTTATCAATGTCAAGTTATGACCGATTCTATGATAGTTATGATGGATTCCTTACATAGTTATGACATATTCCTTTCACAATTATGACAGATTGCTTTAGTGGAAGAATGTGTAAAAGCTATTCTAGGCATAGGGAGGGTGCATTGCTTGAAAAAGATCCCTTGTATGTGGTTGAAGTCTAATTTTGGGTTTTGCAACCACTTTTCCCTCTTTTCAATTTTGACTAAATGACAGAGAGCACACTGGTTAGGGTTATATATATTCATACATGTGAGATGCATGAACACATGGTGGGAGTGTGAAGGCCTGTGGAACCATGTAGGTATTGGTTGTAGACTTTTGAGGAACTATGAGGGTGCCCAACAGGCCTGTCAGATGACCTCTTGTTGGGTTCTAAGTTATGTCAACAAGGCTGTCCTTTGCTGCTGTTTTAGGACAGCAAACAGTCAAGTGCTTTTCTGCCCCCAAACTGATGGTTATATGCTCTTTTAAGGTGCCCTTGCAAGTAGTTTTAGTAACCAAGTGTTAGTACATGCAAACCTCAAAACATATAGTAGTCCTCTAGGATCTTTACAAGCCCCTACAACTGATTTAAACACTAAGCATACATGAAAAATGAACACAAGTATTTTTGGTCAACATGACCTTGGATAAAACCCCCCCGGGGGAAACCAGTTTGGAATGAATGTGCCCAAGCAAAGTGCGCCCTATTCCTTTGTTGCCAATCTCACTTAAACAATGCGCCCTTGACCCTCAGACCTCAGATGAAGAATCCTTTGCACACAAACAAGCTGTTGTGTGCTACCTCCATGCTGAATCTGACAAATCTTCAATCGTCCAAGTATAGCTAGTGCCTACTAAGTGTGTGCCCTCCTCCTATAGTACGCCCTCCTCCAAGCAAGAACAATCACCACAAAATAATGAGGGTCTAAGCCTCCATGAGTCCTCCATGAAAGCAGGCACCCAAGCTTCCCTCAACCATAGCCTCCRTCCTCATCTCAATGCTCTCTCTCAAACTCTCCAAGTGAACAAATGAGTGAATGAGCCTCCTTTGGCCCTATGCACCCCTCTTGAACCATCCATAAGGAAACCTAGGAATGGATGGCTAGGATCTCCCCAAGCCATCTCTAATCCATGGTTGAGATCTCTCCAAAAGAATTCAACTCAAAACCCACTTTGGGTTAAGTTTCCTTAGTTCACTTTGTGTCCCTTCATTCACCCACCTAGTGAATAAAATGTCACTTTTTCCTAAAGTGACAAAATCCAACTTTTTGACTTAAGTGAAGTCAAAGTGGACACATAAAGTACAAGATAAATAGTCCCAATGTATTTCCCACTTGTGGTTAGAGACCCAAAATCACAAGGGGACCACTTCCCAAGGTACACCAAAACTCAACATTGGTACTATAGCATTTTGGGGAGGTTCTATTTTCCAACGGCTTGTGTCAACATTAAGGGGGGAATGTGTGATCAAATGCTTTCTCTTGTTGGCCTCCTAGCCATCTTCAGGGACTATTGTGCATAATGTCGACCCTATGTTGCGATGGGTATTTATTAACCCTCTTGCTTCTTTTTGGGTATGGTTGACCATGTTTTTGGGTTGAATATCCATGCACCAACTCTCCCTTGTAGTTTTATCGCCTTTACTCCTAGTTGTATTTGAGATGGGTATTCATTAACCCACTCTCTTCTAAATTTTGGCCACGACCACTCTTTGTGAGGAGTTGGGTATTTATAAACCCACTCCCATCTTGTATTTGAGCTTCCTTCTGAGTTGTGCTCTCTCGGGGGCATCTATGTTGGGTATTTACACTCCAACACCCCTATTGTAATTAAGTTCTCTTAGTTGTGTTCAAGTTCACATATTATATTTGAGATTTATTCTCAATTGTGATCTCTCAAGTGTATCTATGTTGGGGATTTACAAACCCACTCCCCTGTTGTTTCGAGCATTCTTAATTGTGTTCCATCTCTTTCAAATATATGGAGTTGGGTCTTCTTACTCCCATTACTGCTGGTCTTTTAAGAGTTGGGTACTTCCATCTCTTCTCTCTTACGGGATGTTCCTTCCGACACTTCTATAGATGGACAAATTAGTGGCATTATTCTTCCAGTAGATGTGCAGTATGGTTGGGATATGTCTTCCAACCTTCCTCCATTGGATGAGCATGTCAATGATAGTGTTTTCCAGCATATGAGCAATTCGATGGCCGCATTCTTTCAGCATATGAGCAATTCGATGGCTGCATTCTTTCAGCATATGAGCAATTCGATGGCAGCATTCTTTTAGCAAAGGAGCAATTTAATGATCACTTTCCTTTAGGGTATCAACAACTCAGAGTTGATTCCTATACACGATGTTTCTTCTAGCACTTCTTTTTTGGATGGGCAGTCCTGTACCGTAGTCTCCTAAATGATGAGCATTTTGGTGGCAGTGTTCTTCCAACAAATTATTGGGTCCAATTTTATATAGACTTGGGTCCAAGTTTATATAGACTTGGGTCATCGCAAACCCACCCTCTTCTTCCAATTACGGTTAACTCTTCATTGAGTTCAGTATGTCCACTCACTTTTATAATCCTCTCTCTTGTATTTATGCAATCTTTACAGTGTTATTTATCAAATAAACATATCAAGATCATATTCCCCCAAATGATGAGCAATTTAATGGTGGCAGTTCTTCAAGAGTTAGGCAATTCTATGTTGATGATGGTTGAGTATTCATAAACCTTTTCATGTTTGTATTGAGTTGAGTCATCACAAACCCACTCTATCTTATTATAGCTATGACTGTCTCTCTATTGAGTTGGGCATGCCTGCTCCTTTTTGTACTTTATCATCTTTCTCCATTACCATGTGATGAAATAAATGGGGGGTGTTGGAATGATGGCAATCTTCACTTGTAGTTACTTGAAATTATGGCCAAGCGCCCTCATTATTATATTACTAGATTATGGTTTAAGAGTTGACCTAATAAACATTATTTTAGATATTCTAGGAGGCTAAGGGAAGCCTAGGCATTTATGTGAGCCCATAAACCCCTTATGATGGAAGGTGCCCCACCTGATAAGTTGTGTATAAATACACACCTTGTGAGTCTTTTGTATCCTCATCATGGATACAGTAGTGATTGATTGAAGATTCTTTTGCCTCGGGGCACCATATCTCTTATTCATGGGTTCACTTCTCTCTATGTGATCTTTCTATTCAATGTTTATGCTAAATTAGGGTTTGTTGAAATATTCACCACAGATCCATGACATCTTTATCACCCCAACAAGAAGAGTATAAATACACGATGGATGTGTAAGGTCCACTCCTATATAAAGACCAAAAGCAAATATAATCTAAGATCTAAACTCTAATAACCAGGAAAGAAAGTGTTGCTGGAAAATCTGGAGTCATACATGGTCTACAAAGGGACAAAATCTTAAAAAGCCAAAACTCCCTGGAGGGATGCCTCAAAGGAGGGTACAAGGAGAAAGGAAGAAGCCTCATTTCCCCTCAAATCAATGCCCTGAAGAGGAGGAGGAAATGTTGTTCTCCTAAGGGTCATCCACCTCTATAAATGTGTCTCTCCTAGCATCTGAGGCCAAATAAGAAAAACTCATGATAGAAGACTATCCAAAAGAGTTGGAAGAAGTGTTAGTCCACATTGTGTGTCGCCATCTCAAAGGAGGGGCCTACTACTACTATCTAGAATGGAGGACTACCTGTTGAAAGGGAAAGCCCTATTTCAAGATATAAGTTGACGTTTGGTATCGATCTCACTAGTGGGGGCCAGGAGGCCCCCCCGAGGTCTCATGGACATGAACCCTAGTGGAATGGTGCTATTGTCTACCTACCCATAGGTGCCCCTAACTACTAGAAGCATGTAATCATATTTCTAGAGTCCAATCAAGAGAATGGTTTGGGCAAGGAAGATCAAAGACCTAGTGCCTCCCCCATAAACAAAACTAAGCACCGTTGATTCGGGTACCCAAAAAAGATGCAGAGAGAGTTATGAGACTCCTTGAAGAAGCAGTAAAACCATCCCTATATCTCATAGTCAATAGGACATCAAAAAATCAAGTGCTCCTCCATCTCAATCTCCTACATATGACAAAGATGGCAAATCCCATCCTCATGTGGAATTCGATGCTCATCTTCTACCTAAAGCCTATGTGAATCCACTCAAAACTAGCCTAGAGGGATCCTAGGCACGTGCATCCAGTCTTGTAGCGTGTAATGGGGTCAAACAATGAGGCCCTCGGGTCTAAGAAGTGCTCCACATAGAAGGCCATCTTGGGCTTTAGCCCCCATAGAGGGTTGAGCCGAGCGACTTAGATATAGTACCTATACATGTCATCTATAATAATCATGTTCACCTCCTCATTTGGCAAGAGATGTCTAAGGGCACCCAAAGAATACATGAAAGGAGGGAGGCAGTCCATTGAGATGCCAGCTGATCAAATAAGACCCTAAGACTTTGAAAACTACCAATCATGAACTCGTCCAGTAGGTCTATTAAAGGTGGAAGCCTCAGAAGAGTAGTAAGCAAGGTACAAATAACAATCCCTACAAATTGTCGAGTCAGCAAAACATTGGATATGATATAGAAAAGAAACCAATCTTAAAATGGTCTCGAGTCAAAAGGATGGGCCCGCAAACTCTGCCTGAACAATGGCAAGGGGAATTGTCCCCTTGCTCCTAATGATCTGTCAAAGCATGAGGGTATGTACACTCTCCATCTTGACCCAATTTGACTGAAGCAAACAGGTCCCCAAACCTTGGAACCATAAACAACCGTGGGCCAAAGAGTCTATGAGATTTATCTTGGACGATATGTCCTCAAAGTGGTTTTGGAAGCGCTACCACTCAAGAAGAGTAAGGGACCCATAGCCCTTATTGATTTCGGGTTACAGTGCCTTCGTCAACCCAAACCTAGGCACTAAAAACTAGACTCCCAAGTAGGTATAAGTTGTGGTGATCTCGACCTCCTCCCTCTGAAAAAAGAAATGGAAGTTTGTTAGGACATTCTTCAAGTCATTGAAGATCATCACCTTGGTTTTACCCAGGTTGACTGTCAATTGTCAAAGATCACAAACTCTAGATAGGGCATTCGTCTCTACAAACCCTCTGAGGTAGAGGCCAAGAGGATCGTGTCATCTACAAAGAGGAGGATGGAGATCAAGGCCTAATGAAGAAGACAACTATCCCCATAGTTGAATATGCTTCTGTGGGAAGGACTCTAGCTCATCAATATAAATCCCATACAAGGTCAAGGAGAGAGGGCACCCTTGTTTCACCACAATGGTGCTCCAAATAAACAGATAACCCATGTAATAGATTGAGGCAGTCAAGGACGAAATCATAAAGACGTATGATGGCAGCGTTGAGGGTCTCTAATATGCCAATGTCTTGAAGCCGTTGAAAAGGGGCCTCCCTCAATGCTAAGTCAAAAGCTTTCCCAAAATCTACAAAGCAACAAAAGACTTTCAAAGAGCAATGTCTCACCTCCTCAATGATGGCTCTAGTTGAGAATATGGTCAGTACTCTAATGACCAAGACAAAAAACTGCTTTCCCTTTGCCCTATAGTGATGTCTCTCAAGCTCCTTTCATAGTTGCAAATGAAGGGCAGTAGCATAGAGCTGGGAGAATATGTGTCCCACCATGAATATCCTATAATTGTTTGGATCAGCCCTAGATCTCGATCACTGTATTAGGTGAATATTATGGTGGGACAAAGCATATGGAAATCCCGAGCAAACAACATGGTTAAATAAATCAACAATGTAATCTATAAGAGAATGTATACCGTTTTTGAAGAATTTTGCCTAGAATCCCTCCTCATTGGCCATTCTACTGGTATTCAACTCCTACACTATCTGTCGGATATCTTTAAAGAAGAACAAGTGGCATGAGAAACAAGGGAGGTAACAACAACATGAGGTTGCCCAAAGACATGGTAAAGTGTGGTCATATGAGTGAAAACTAATTGGGGGTCAAGGTCTGTAGGTAGTTTTGAGTGGCAAGGAAAAAGAGTACACCATAAGGCTTTGGGCAAATGAAGAAGGGTTGTGTGCAATTCATGTCTCATCTGAAAAATGAAGATACATTGCTAACTACAAAGGAGGGAATGATGGAATCTCCATAAGTTGGTGTAAGAGGTAGGATATTGCAAAAGCATGTAGTAAAGCTGGTTGCGGTGGATTTTGCACTCCTCATCATACCAACGGTTCATAGGGCATAATCTAGAACTGGGAGACAAAGAGGAAGATCTAGTTACATGGGGGTAGGAACTAAGGGTTGCATCCCAAATAGTTGAGGAGAGCATATCATATTTGGAAGACGCTAACTCAAGAAATGAAAAACAAGAAAGGGAAGGAAGGGGTTGGAAGATGCAAGAAGAGTAGGCATCTGGATCCCCATCATCAAACAAGATGGTGATTCGAGGGGGCAAGTCAGCTCAAAGGTAAAAGGAGAGGAGGGCATGGTCTACTACAGGGATCGAGGTAACTAAGAACTAGCAAATAAATGGGATCAAGTCTAGGTTGGTCGGGGAATAATCAACAACACTAGCTCCCTACTATAAGGAAAACAAGTGAAACTACTAAAAGCCGAAAATTGGTGGAGGCCATTCAGAATCAACGGCTCATGGGACTCACCAAGTTGCAAAGAATTTCTATCATAAGGTGAAAGAGGTCCCAATACATCATTTGATATCTTGTAAAGATCTATTTAGGTTGAGTCAATCTCTTAGAGACAAAGAATCCACAAACTTGTCATGAAGCAAAATCTATCGATCCCTAGTAAGGGCATTGAAATCCCCCAGGAGGATAACATACCCCATAGTTGAGTACTAACAATATCATCATACAAGTTTAAATAAGCTATCTAAATCCCTATGTAAGGCATAGTTTGATAACGTAGGGGCGAAGTAGCAAACTGCAATGTTAATGTCCCAAGGAAGGGCGGCATGCCACTAATCCATACCCACATGAATCAAGTCGAATCATCCGAAGCAATCAAGGTGGCTCTGCCCTAGAGAGAATCCCAAAAATAGAAAGATATGCCTCCTAAACCCAATCTCCTACATAAAGATTGAAAAACATTGATAAACTAAATGTTGAGAAATTGTTCAAATTAGACTTGCATGGGTCTTAATCGAAAAAAGAATATCCAAGAGTCTGAGTGCATTGTAAAATGAGCCAAAGAGGACCAAAAAGCCCCATTGCAATTCCAACATCCAATAAAAGATATCAAGGCCCCACTCATGACCTACATGGAGCATCATTCTGATTTGGGTCGAGACCACCCCGGAGGGGGGAATCTTGAAACAATGCTCTAAGGTCTCTGATAACTACCCATTTACCTGCTTTACGAGCTACAGCTACTAATCTCTAAAGTTTTTGAGCTTTGTCACCTAGGAACAAGTGACATCAACATCTAGAAAGATCTTATGGGGAAGTGAGAAGGGTCTATGCTTGGCCCCGAGGGCCCTTAACCTATCCCCCAAGGTCAGGAATCTATGAATTTGCACCATACCATGTGATCTCAAGACTAAAAGATGGAGGACACCCACGGTGTCACGAAGGAAAGAAGCCCATGCTTGCATAGAGTCCACATAAGCCGAGGGTGGGGGGACGGGGGGGGTTATTGCACCTTTAGGTTCAATTCACAAGATTATCTCATACACTCCTCACTGAATTTGGCATGTATCACTTGTTCAACCTCGACATGGAGGGGAAGTCCTTATCCTTCCCTCTAACAACCTGAACCCAAGACTAGAGGGTTCCCTATTGAGTTTCTACCTCTTTAAAAATGGCCTATTGAGAGAATTTCTTGGTGATTATTCATGAGATCCAAAATCTCCATGTGTAGGGCATCCCCGGGTGGATGAAGGTTTCTTTGTGTCTTGGCATCATTCAAAGTATTTCTAAAGGAGGTTTTCAAATTCTAAATCTAAGAGCCAGTTGGTGAAGAAGTGAATCTCTATAATTTACAATTCATTAATTCCATTTGCTAAATTCTCTTAACCCAATATTGTTCTTCATATTTCAAGTCTGTTGGGGTGTTGATACAAACCTGCAAGGCTAATTAGGCCTCGTTACCTAACTAGATTAGAGGGAATGACCTATTGAGGGGGGCACGAGTTTGTGACGGATCTTAGTAAAGAGGCATATGATTGGTGCCTTGAACTGGAGGGGCTACGGGCAGGTAGAGGGGAAGTGGGATGGAGAGGAAAGGAGTGAGGAGGAGAGGGGAGAATGAAGAGAAAGGGGGTGGGAGAGAGAAAGGAGGGGTCAAGGGCACAAATAGAGAAGGGGCTATGGGCAGGGGGAGAAGAGGCAGAATGATACACAAAGGGGTCATTGCTAGTAAGGTGTGAAGGGTGAAGGGGAGAAGGAACAGGAGTCGTGGGGAAGGAGAAAGGAGATAGGGGCAAGGGGAGAGTGATCAGGGGAGGGAGGTCAGGGAGGACATGGGGGAGAGGAGTGGAGACGAGGATAAGGGTGGAAGGGAAAGGGTGCAAGGAAGAAGATTGTGAGCAAAATGTTGCAGCAAGGAGAGTTGGGAGTTGAAGGTGTGAGTGCGGACATGAAGGAGGTCGAGAAAGAGCGAAAGGCTACGAGCTAGCCTACATACTAGGCATCACCAAGCTGCGGGTTGGAAAAGAACCTGATAGAAGTTCTTCGAGATAAATTATAGTTAAAAATCTCAACATTACTTTAACCTATGCAATGAGAATGTTAAGAAGAAATAATTACAATTTCAAAGAAATGGTAGACAAACAAAAAGAGCAAGAGAGGGTTATATGCAGCTCAAAGTTAGAAAACCAAAGAGTATCTAGTTCAATGAGAAGGTAAAGGCTTGGAAGAAGCCACTTGGATTTTAGAAGAGAAATCAGTTTGAATCATGGGACCATTGCATGAACATTCTATACCTATTACATAAAGAGGAGCTTGCTTTTCAATTTACCAGGGGAGTTTGATGCAGGAGCAGCCCCTACCTCTACATGATCCTACATCAAACCAAAGAAATTTGTTGTTGTTAGCAAGAAGAAACAGAGGTCGAGCAAGTGGTTCATGGTGATTGATTGGTAGTGAAGTTGGCCCACGTAGTAATTTTTGTTGTTGTTGGTCGAGAAGTCCAAGGAAGAGGGCAAATGAAATGATCACAAGTTGATTTGAATCATCCAACCCCATGTGATCTCAGTGGTCCTTCAAATCTTTTCAAGGCACTCGTAGGAGAGACCCAAAAAGGCCCACATTGACTTGAGCCATCAATCCCTCTTTCCAATCAATGGTGTAGAGAGGGCCAGCAAGTATAAGCAAAGTTTGGAGGGAAGGGCAATCAAAAAGTCCTGCTTCCCATAATTGTTGGTCAGGGGGTTGTTTTGGTAGTTCAGGGACTTTAGTGAAAGAAGAGTAAAAGGCCAAGAGGGGGCGGAAAGGAGATACTCATATTCATTTGCGGAGAAGAAAGAGGGAGATGCAACTCTTGTGGTGATAGAAAACAGAGAAGCTCACGTGGAGAAAGAAGAAAGACAAGAACAGTCAAAGAATCACCGTGAACCCAGTCTAGCCCAATCAACTCTAAGACTGGCAAGCATATTAATGTTTTTGTGAAGAGCACTGACCCATGTTTTGTTGCAGTAAAGAGCCCATTGAGGCCCTGTGTGTAATATTTTATGCTTTAATTCAATAGACTGGTTGAAGTCATGGTTTCCTCCATTATATCTACATTGTGCTTTGCGAATTTAATTCTATAACATTTCTGTGTTTTCTGATAATAATTGCAGCCCCTGTAGGCTTGCACCAGGATCTTCAGACACTACAGCAGAGAAGAAAAATGTACTCTAAACACATATAAAACTGTAACAACAGGTTAATGAACAACAGTTTGACAATGAACAGGAATGAATCTACATAAACTGTGATCTTCCAGCGGATAATAACAGTTCTAGCAAAAACACAATGAACTCCAATAGCTGAATAGATCATACAACTAATACAATACTCAAAACCATTAGGATTACTCCCTGAAAATTAGATCTTCCTTCAATGTTCTTAACAACCTCACCTAAAAGATAAAAAGATGGGACAATATGGACATTACGCTTGTCTTAAGGAACAGTCTCCAAGACTGCCTACAAACAACATTTCCCAAAAGTTTCTCACCTAAACACCAAAGATCCTACTTATAGCTAATGTTCCAACTTTATCTTCTTTTTCTTTTGCAGGTGGGATATCTAAACTTCATATATCTTTTGCACCCCATTAAAAGACCAATCGTTGTGAAGAGAGTTCAAGTTTGCAATAGCTACTAGATCACAAAGACAAATCCCTTGGTCTTTGGGCTCCTAAAAGGGATTCTTTTGAAAAGGAGTTGCAGGTTTTTGGAGGTGGCTTGGATGGGCCTTTGATTTGTTTATGGGTCCAATGCAATCTGATATAGAGCATTTCAGAATTTAGGTTGTTGTGAACAATGTTGTTATATATTTGCCTGCAAGATCATTCAAGATCAATGATGGTGAACCCAAAGGGGTAGAGTTTTACTCATTGCTTCTCATTAGCTGAATATTTTGCTAAAGCTGAACTATTAAGGATGTTTGCAAGCTTTTGAAGCAACTCCTTTTAAGTTGAGAATCGTTGTTTTATATACATAAGGGCATAACCATTTTACAACTAGACTGGGTTTATCGCCATCTTCTTTTAGAAAGATCAATAACAATGTGGGTGTAATGCATGATGATCTAACAATGTTTCTCAGTCACTAACAAGGATTCCTTGCTGGAACTGAACCCCGCTGCTCCAGTCATACCTCAGCTGTGAATCTCGGAGGTGTTGTAAATAAGAAACATACACTTCTAGGTCATTCTTTTTCTGGCTGACTTGCACTCTTTCCTGCAATTCATTGTGCCTCTCCTGAACATGAATTCCGTAATTGTGCATATGTGAAGTATACCACTAATGGATTCCATAAATGGAGTGCAGCTGGTGTATGGAATTTGCGAGTGGTTGTCATTGAGAGTGCACCAACATTTCTTACCACCCAAAAAATCCATCTGTCGAATGTTGCTGGTCGAATGCTGCTGGAGCGTGGTATTTGAGAGCTGTTGTCATTGTCTGTAACAGAGGGTTTCCTTCTGCTCCATCTATTTCATGCACCCAGCTTGCTGGCACGTGTATTTGGGTGTAAGGTATGGGAGATTTCCTGTATTTGCAGTCTTGGAGCCTCCCTGCCACACCACGGTTGATATTGACAAGTATAGGGAAGGCTTAATTTGATATTCAGCTGACCAAGACATGAACGTTTTCATGCTTTTATACAGTGAGCTGCTAGACATTAAACATTTACCTCCAAAGAGGAGTATTCTATTTCGACAATTTATCTGTACTAGAGGTTTGAGAGGGGTGTTAATACAGATACTTTTTTTCCAGCAAACAAAACAAGCTTTTGTATAAACATTGTGACTGCTAGGGCATCGTTCCAAATGTCTGGTCTTTAGGAAAAATCGAAACCCTGTGTCAAAACCCTAGGTTGCTCATGGCACGTCCTAAAAGCAGAAATACAGCCAGCTAACCACAGAAAGAAATAAATAAAAGGGAAGCAGAAGTAAAACTTACTCTCGGATGGAGGTATCAATTATCTGGCAGACAGCTAGGGCAATCATGGAGGTCTTTCCCGTACCAGACTGAGCCTGCGCAATGACATCTCTGCCGTTGATGATGGGCATGACCGCTCTCTGCTGAATAGCGGAGGGTTTCTCGAAGCCGTATTGGTATATACCTCGAAGAAGGTCGTCACGGATACCCATCTGATCAAAACTCGAGATTACTTCTACTCCCGGACTTGTTTCAAATATTAGGTTTTCATCACCATCTGCGTTCCGTCCGTTGTTGCGGTTCCTACCGCCGCCCACCATGGCAGCCATTCTCGGTGCGGATACAGACAAGTAAGAACCTTTCCTTTCCTTTCTTTCCACCGCCCGCAATCTACCCTCAACACGACACAGCCCGCGAAAGATCGATAGCTGAACCTCTTAGAACTCTGTATCTTCCTTTCCCTGCGGTTGCAATTGAGAAGCTTCAATGCCAACAGTTAAACGTTTTATACTCTTTAGGCTAGCGTTTGAGTGCAGACATGGACCAAATCAACTATCGTCGTTGCAGCGAGATCCATTTGTGAATAGTGTTTTTTTTTTATTTCACAACTCGCAGCTACATCCCACTCATACTTTATTCTACTTTGTCCTTTTTAATCGTTTTTTATCATTTTTATTTTTATTTTATAAAAAAAATTAATAGTTATGTAAATAAATTTATTTATTTTTAAACTAGTGTTTACTTTTTATTAATAATAATAATAATTTATTTTTAAAATTACTGTAAAACTATATATTAAATTGGTATATAATAATTTATTGTATCAGTGTATGAATTTATATGATGATAACTACTTTTAAAACATATTATTAATTTTTAATTATATTGATAAACTTAGAATTGGTGATATCTATTCATTTTTTAATATATAAATAGTTTATTTTTTTTTACAAATTGTTACTAATTTATTAATAATAATAAATTATTTTTAAGATAACAATAAAGTTATATACCAAATTGATATATAGATCTATTATGTTTATGATCACTACTTTTAAAGCATATTATTAATTTCTAATTACATTAATAAACTCATAATCTATGACATAGATCAACTTTTTCATCATACTAGAAGAAAAATAGATAATCGATCACAGTGATCACACTATAAGAAAATGGATAATCGGTTACAATAATCTGACAATATGAGAAAACTAAGTGTTGCAGTTTGGGATCCAAATCAGGATCTATCTTCGGAATAATGAACATAAGTTAAAACAAGGGTTGCATGGCAACGCAGCCCCTGCCGATTTAGTTGGGAAATACATGTTGAACAATGAAAGTTAATATAACTAAATACAAGTAATGAATATTTTTTGTCAAAAGATAATAATCTTAGGAATTAAGCGATACAATTTAATTAAATGATCACATGAGTATCTGTTATCATTTGTACAATAAAACTTATAAAAAATGATCCAATAGCATTATAGATATATAAAATTTCTTATTTCTAATATATAAACAGGCTAAAACAATGACAGGTATAAAAGAGAATTTAAACAAAARGTTGAAGCAAAAAGACAATGCCATATTAGTTATAAATATTACATTAGGGAAAAGTATAAAAAAAACCTTAAAAGTATATGTGTCAAAATAAGAAGTTTAAGATATTATTATATTCAAAAAATGTTTAGAATTTACCAAAATGACACAAGGAATAAGTATGCATACAACTATGTTAGCTAAAATCAATTGCAGTAAATGTAATAAGCAATATTTGGCAATAAAATAAATGAAACATTAAATATAAAACTGATTAATTCCATAGTTGCAATTTCAATTCACTAATAATCATTTTACAGTAGTGAGTAAAGCACCTAAACTAGTGAGTATCATCAAATGAAAAACAACAGGATCATAAAACTAAGATTTAACATC
>JASDQU010102171.1:260540-276968 GCA_032191745.1 Picea mariana | reverse complement strand
ACCAATCCGCAAAAGGGGATTTGGTCCTTATACAATTACCGACTTAGTTAATCCTCAATGGGGATTAACCTAACAATAAAAATAATAATAATGACATGATTAATCCACAATGGGGATTTAATCAAATAACAAAATAATAAGAATGCTCTTCGCAGTTACATTATTTCAACATATTCCACCATAGGGATGTATGACCCTTCTGCTTGGTGCATGCAAGCTTCACTCTCTCGGGGTCTTCGATTTTTTTGAATTCGAAGAATTTCTCCATTTCCCCAATCCAATCTCTGAGTTCTTCTGGGTTTTAGGCCCCCGGAGGAGGTAGGAGCCCCCATTCTTGGTCTAACTCTTAGAGTTATCAAGGCCCTTGTAATTCTCTCCTCTGGAGTTTGGACTTCTTCAACTTATTCTCTCAGAACTTTTGGTTCCTGCTCATCATCATTCACATCACAAAGATCAGCTGCAGCTCCTCTTAGTGTCCTTGACCTCAAACTGGTATTCCTCCTCTTCTATGTGCTATATTTCTGTTTATGTGAAGTTTCCCTTCTCACATTTCTACCTAACGGTCTTCTTTCCAATGATTGTACCCAATGAAGTCTCTTTACTGGATCTGTTTTCACACACATGCAGGTATCAAACCTGCTCTGTTACTAAACTGGTGCAAACCTACTGGGGTTGCAATTATTCTCAGAGCACACAACAATGTTATGGAAGCAAATTCACAAAAATCAATACATGACTAATGGACAAAGTTACAAGAACCATGGGTGCGATCCGAATCGGCTGAAGAATCTGGTGCGGGTGCGACACTCATTCCAAAATTAGGAATCGGGGAATTGGAACCCTAACTCTATTTTTTTTATAAAATAAAAAATATGTATATTTAAAAATTTTAATTTTAATTTATAATGAAAATTTAAAAAAGAAAAAGAAGATTTATAATGAAAATTAACATTATGACATATGTTTCTAGATTTTCGATTTCAAATAAATTAATAATTCATCAATCATATTAATCTATAATAATAATTACGAAAGTTAATATACAAGTTATATAATAAACTTTTGGCAATACCAACCGTATGAAGTAAAAGCGTGCTAAAGTTAAAATATTATTGACGAAACTATGGTGATTATTGCTGTAAGTTTCAACGGCGTCCTCGAAGTCCAAAGGGCTCCACGAGCTCGAACAACCACTCCACGTGACTTGAACCTCAGACTATGCCTTATGCTGCTCTCATTTGTAGACCAATCCATGTGACCCAAACCTTGAACTCCTATCGCTCTCATTTGTAGCGCATTTTCAAGCACGCCATAGTACCTCTCAGCAATCAACATTGAACAAGACCCATAGTACCTGTTCTGCAGTTTTCGATTGGATCCATGTAAATCCAAATCCAAATCTGTATCAAATCAAGGGACACGCTGATCCCATCCCCCTAGGCTCAACAAATCCTAACGTACGTTTAAAACCTAAATGGGGTTGATTACGATATTTGGGTAGAGCACATAACCGATTCCCTAGAACGCGGATCCAGTTCCGAAATTGGGATACGATTCCGACAAAAAATTACACGAATCCCAAAGAATCCGGTATGGATCCACGAATCTACGAATCCTGTACGGATCAGATTCGGGTACGGGAGGGCTTAAGGCCAAATCCGGTAACTCTGCTAATGGAAGAAACTGCAATCTTAACCAGTATATTGAATTAGAGCTTCAAATATTACAAACAGGCCTCAATGGGATCTTTACTGCAACAAAACATGGGTCAATGCCCTTTACAAAAACATTAATATGCCCACCGGTCTCAGTCTTGGCTGGGCTACAATGGGTTCATGAGGATTCTTCGGTTCGTCTTGTCTTTCTTCTTTCTCTGCGGAGCTTCTCCACCTTCTATCACCATGAGAGCTCTGTCTCCCTCTTTCTTCTCCGTGGATGAATATGATAATCTCTAATTCCCCCCTCTTAGCGGCATTTTTGTCTCTTTTCATAAAAGTCCCCAAACTATCAAAACAACCCTCTGAACAACAATTATGGGCCTCCTCTCTTTTCATGCCATGTGGCCTACAGTCAACCACCAATCATAAAGTTGAATGCATGATGGGAAGCGGGCCTTCTTGAATGCCCCTCCCTCCAAGCTTCTTTTGTACTTGCTGGTCCTCTCTACACAGTTGATTGGAAAGAGGGGTCGACGGCTGAAGTCCATGCGGGCCCCTTTTGGGCATCCCTGATCAGCACCCTCAAAAAGTTCCAAGGGATGGCTGAGATCACACAGGGTTGGATGGCTCAGATCAATCTGTGATTACTTCATCCATCTTCTTTCTTGTACTCCTCCGTGAGTCTGCACAACCAACACCAACAAAAAGTTAATATATGGGCCAACTTCACAACTAATTAATCACCTATGTTACCGGATCTGTCAGGGGATACGGATTTGTATCTGGATCCCCGCCGGGATCCACCCAGGATCCGGCACACAATTGTGTATAGTGTTATGGCTTTCTTGAAACTGCCCGAATTTGGCCCATCACTGAAACTGGGGTAGACGGCATACAAATCATATCGCTCCGGAAAGGGATGGGCCACCTGCAACATAAAGAATCTAAACCCAGCGGGTAGTGGTTGAATCTGTCTCTACCCTTTTTTCCCAATCCCATTCTATACAGCCACTATTTGGTTGGTTTCATTCAGCGTTTTTTTTATTATACTTGTTCCAGTCGAATGCCCTCCTCTTTCTACATCTCTGAGCAGTTGTAAAACTCAGTGCAGCACGCGATAATGGATAACCCTTGGATTTTTGCGGCAAATGTCAAGAACTAAAAACCCGATATTAAATGTATTACTTGGGAGTTGGCTATATCGTTTTTTCAAGAATTCTGCTGTTATAAGATTTAATTTTAATTTTAATGCATATGGGATCTGTAATGTTATAAACTTTGGTTTATAAGCCCCAGTATTTCTTAAAGTTTAGGAACCACTTTAATGTACCTTATTCATTTATTTCTAAACCATTAAATTAAAATATTAGAAAACGACACATTAATATCTAAAATTAATAATAACATTAATATCTATCATTAATAACACTAAGATGAATGTTAATAATAACATTAACATTAATAATCAATATCGATAATTAGTAACATTAATAATTAATGTTAAATATTTATAAATAATAAATTAATTATAAAATTATTAATCTAATAATTATTTTTATAAGTATTATATATATAAGGTGTATATTTAAAAATTTATATATATTTCTTTTATTTTGATATAAATTTGATTTTTAAAAATTATAAAAATATATTTATATTGTTTGTACTTGCCGTTTCCCTGCCATATCCGGTTCCTAGCTTTTAAAAAAATTAGTGTATTCGTATCCGGATCCATATCTGTGTCCGGATCCGAATCCTGGTAACTTAGTTAATCACCACAAACTGCATGACTGACATCTGTCTGTTCTTGGTAATAGCAATGAATTTCTTTGGTTTGATGCAGGATCACATAGACTTGGGGATGATCCTGCATCAGATCCATAACAGTGTTCGGTCCATAACGGATTTCCCGGAAAGAACACAACTTCATGATTTTGTTTAGGTTCTGACATGTAAAATGATGAAAAATTCAATACTTAGTTTTCTCCCTTGGAGATGCAGCTTTTGGTCTTATATCTTATTCTTTGACATCCCTTTTTCTTGCAATTGTGCAAGGCATATATAATCTTCCACCAACTACTGTCTGAAGGCCAAAAATTTAGAATAAATCTCTAATTGCACCATTAGTATGTTCAGCATAAGAGAAAGGGAAACCATATTCCAACAAGCAGTTCAGGCTCATTTTTCTTGTGTTTTTCTCAATATTGTATGGGAACCTGTACCCAACCCCAGGGGATGTGCCCCTTGTGTTTCTCCATCCATATTTGGAAAGGGATGCCCCCAAGAATGTGGGGGACTTACCCCTCATCCTGTGGATGTTTCCTGCCAAAAATGTGGAGGTCTTGGAGACATCCTTGATGGTTTTGGGGATGTCTGGACACTCTTTATCCAAATCGGTGCCAATATAGCACTGTTTCTCCAAGAAAAATATTTACTCACTGGTTAAAGTTGCTCCTGAAATCCTGAATTACCATCTATGTGATGCTTTCATTCTGCAAATAGATGAAATCAGTTTCTGTGAAGCTAAGGGCTGTTCTGCTTGGTGATGGAAACTAAGATATTTCAAATTTGAGGTGAATTGGACCATGCAACCTTTGCCTGCTTCTTGAAGTACCTGATCACCTAAATGAATAAGTGTGTTTTTACATATTGTAATTATTTCAGCACATTCCATTGACTTTTAACAAAGCTGATATCACCTTTCATTTGTGGGTATTGTGTGATCTCATAGCTTGTGCTTAGTTGTTTGTGGGGTTTATGGGTTTGCTTTTGTTGTGCAGGGTTCAAGCTTTAATTGTGTCACCTACAAGAGAACTTGCAGCTCAAACAGAGAAAGTGATTCTTGCCATAGGAGATTTCATAAATGTCCAAGCCCATGCATGTATTGGTGGCAAGAGTATTGGAGAGGACATCAGAAAATTGGAATATGGTGTTCATGTGGTATCAGGAACACCGGGAAGAGTATGTGATATGATCAAGCGCAGGACTTTAAGGACTAGAGCTGTAAAACTACTCGTTCTTGTGAGTATGCATGTGTTTAATCAGATATATTGGTTGAATTATTTAATATTGATCGAGTATATTTAGCCACTTATAATTGATTCATTATTCTTTTTATCTCCTCTTAAAACAGGATGAATCTGATGAGATGTTGAGCAGGGGATTCAAAGATCAGATATATGATGTTTATCGATACCTTCCACCGGAGCTTCAGGCATGTTTCGTTTTATCAAATAACACTTCTGATTTAGGCTGTCTATAGACATTTTTTTAGTAACAGATTTTCCACCAATAGCATTGGCATCTTCTTTTCCTGTGAATATGCCAATTAAGTGTTTTATGTGCTACATATTGTTTATAGTTGGAGGAGCTTTGATGTGAATGTTATTGTGATTATCTGATAGGTTGTGCTGATATCAGCAACTTTGCCACATGAGATTTTGGAGATTACAAACAAATTCATGACTGATCCTGTAAGAATCCTTGTCAAACGTGATGAATTGACGCTGGAGGTATGATTGAGCCCAGGTCCCTTATACTGTCGCTTCTTATGTTGAATTGTCAAGTGTGCAATCTGTCATGTACTTGTATTCTTGCTAAACCAAGCATCCTTGTCTATTTTTTTTGTGAATTCTAGGGCATCAAACAATTTTTTGTGGCTGTTGAAAGAGAGGAGTGGAAGTTTGACACCCTATGCGATCTATATGATACACTTACCATCACCCAGGCTGTCATATTTTGCAATACCAAAAGAAAGGTAACATACAAAACATATGCTTTTGTTTCTGCAGCAATGCTTTATTCTTTTGACTTTTGTTTTGAATCAGCATTTAAATTTTTCTCTGAGAATCTGGTTTGCCAACTTGAATATTCTATTTATGCTGTTATGTAATCTGGGGTTTGCGCCTATAGGTTGATTGGTTGACAGAGAAGATGCGTAGTAACAATTTCACTGTGTCCTCTATGCATGGAGACATGCCACAAAAAGAACGTGATGCAATTATGGCAGAATTTCGTGCAGGCACAACCCGTGTCTTAATCACAACAGATGTTTGGGCTCGTGGTCTTGATGTTCAGCAGGCAAGTTCTTTTGCTTTTGGTCCCTTACTTTATTCTTTTTCATTATTTTGAAGTTGTTTGACATTTTACTTTGTGTATAACATCAGGTTTCTTTGGTGATAAACTATGATCTTCCCAACAATCGTGAGCTTTACATTCATAGAATTGGTCGCTCAGGTCGTTTCGGTCGAAAGGTATCACAAATGTTCAAGTTGTTTGATTTGTGCTGGAGAAACTGCAGGGTGTTGCTATCCTTATAGTGGCCTGTTTTTGATATGTTAAGCTACTGCTCATTTGGTTGTGTTTATTTTTGCGTAACAGCTTCTACTGGACTGACTGTCAACATATCTTTCTTTGGGAAATGTGCAGGGTGTTGCAATAAATTTTGTTCGAAATGACGATATAAGGATACTAAGAGATATTGAGCAGTATTACAGTACTCAGATAGATGAAATGCCCATGAATGTGGCGGATCTGATCTAAATAATGCACTTCTTCCAGCATGTATTTTTAGCTTTAACACGAGTCCTGATGCCTGCTTGATATAGGACACGTTAAACTTCCCCTGTATTTGCAGCAGTTGTGCTACATTGCGTCAAACAAGGTTTTGCAGTGGCAAGCAGATTGTCTCTTGTTGGTGGTGTGCCTGCCAGATATTGTATACTTCAAATTTTATGTCCAATGTGCTTGTCTATTTTATATGCTGTCCTGTAAGCTGCTGAGTGGAAGTGGTTTAATATTGACAGCACGAAAATGAATTTGTTTGTATTCTTTTATGATACTGACAGGCTGCAAAGTTTGACATCATCATTAATCAGTATTTTGGTTTGTGCTTTATTCGTTTGATGTGATATATATCTACCACATCTTTCCCGAATCCCAGAATAGAGGCTGGTTGTATAAGGCTTATGTTAGTACTCATGGTAGCATAGAGGACTTGTTTTAACTGCACAGACTTATGTTTTTAGTGTCGGAATTCTTTGTAATACATGTGATACTACTTGCTTCCTCTTGAGACTTTTTGTTTCGAATGCTGGTGGAAATTTGTATCTGGTATATTGTTATGAGTTTTGTATATTATATTTTATCAAAAGCCTACCAGTGCATTCACCCACACTAAACAAGATAAAAGTGCCAAACCTAATGTACACAGGATTTAAAGATTGAAAATAATGTGTTGCTTGATGTGCAAAACCACCAGCATAAAAGTGCCAAACCTAATGTTCACAATATTTTAAGATTGAAAATAATGTGTTGCTCGATGTGCAAAACCTCCTCTTTTTTGGATAATTCTCCTCTGTATAGCACTTGGATGTTTAAAAGATGCGATGGAGTTAATATTTTTTTCAGCAGCACTCGTCTATTTTATTTGATAGATGGCTTTGTGTTGTTTTGTTTTCAGATTAATTAATTTGAACAGTTTAGAAGGAACTGTGGTTTAGTTATCCCCCACAACTAGGGTAATGTTTGTAGCTTTTTCTATAAATTACAACATACTCTGAATATGAACGCTGTGATTAGTGACTATTATTCTGATGGATGATCAAACATTTATCAGTTTTAGTTAAATTAAATTAAAATTCTATAAATATAATAATAATAATAATCCATTTTTAAGGTTATGGTCAAGCCAAACACCAAATTGATGTATGAGACCCCCTTGTTTGTGGGACAAGGGACTTCTTCCGCCCAACGATTTGACTGGTAAAGTTTACAGATGTATACATACCCTACCTCCTCTGGATTTGAACTTGTGACCTCTTAAGAGAAAACACATATTCTTAACTATTGGGCCTAGTTGTCTGAGATTTAACATGAATTGTGAATTCAATCATTTGCTTCTAACATTTCATAAAGCAGCAGCCGAATAAACATGTGCAAATGATAAATGCTTCCCTGATCAGAGAACATGGAAAGAACATTGGTTTTAGATGTTCTATTTCGTTCTAAGATATTAGGGACTTTAAAAGTGGTCTGTAAAAGCTCTGTTTGTTGAACTTTATGCTTAATAGAGTTGAGGTATTGGTGTAAGCATACAGTTTCATTAAAAACACACAATGGAAAGCATGCAATTGGATTTGATCTAGAAATGAAATTCACTGTTGGCTGACATTAATTTATAAGACCATGTATTTGGAAAATAGAAGTCCTATAGCTGGACATCAGTTTTTCCTGCCCGCATTGAATTCAAAGAAATAAAAATGATACAGAAGTATTATTAATACAAAGAAATTTGCTTTTTCTGCATTTTTGTTTTTTTAATATTTTTTTTAAATTAATACTTAGCTAAGAAATAAATCTCGTTGAAAAATTTGTGTAATCAATATAGATGAATTCATTTGGTATGTTTGACGAATCTCATTTATCTTCTCCAATTATATGAGTAAATAAACATCACAGTATTATTAAATTAATACTTAGCCAAGAAATAAATCTGGTTCAAAAATTTGTGTAATCAATACAGATGAATTCATTTGGTATGTTTGACAAATCTCATTTATCTTCTCCAATTATATGAGTAAATAAACATCACAGTATTATTAAACTAATACTTAGCCAAGAAATAAATATGGTTAAAAGATTTGTGTAATCAATATAGGTGAATTCATTTGGTATGTTTGAAAAATTTCATTTATCTTCTCCAATTATATGAGTAAATAAACATCACAGTATTCATGACAAATCTCATTTATCTTCTTCAATTATGAGTAAATCACGGGAAATCCTTTGAGTACTTAACCACATTTTGGGGATGGTAAATGGGGTAAACCGGGGCCTAACCCAGTAAGGACAAATAAAAAATAAAGTGTTCTAAATCTTCATTTTTGGTTTCTCAATTTGCAAGAATAAATAAACATTATACTATTACCATTAAATAAGATATTTTAAAAAATATAACTAAAATAAATAAATAAATTCATTTCCTAATTTGAATGAATAAATGAACATTTACTGTTACTATTAATAAATATATTTTCAAATTGGGTTTAGCTGAAGTGGTTGGGAGGAATGATTATCATCCTCCCCGCCTATGTTTGCAAGTGACATGTTGAGCTCTTAATGAGTATATTATGTTGCAAAGCCTTGAGTTTATGCACTACTACAAGGCTTAACAATAGCAATTAGTTCCAATATAGAATCGTTGATAATAATCGACGATTCAAGAATTATTCTTAAAACCTTGATTCATCATACATCTCCAAGAGATAATAGGCTAGCCTCTATTGTCTCTCCAATCAATAAAGTTGTTGAATCGTTGTCCAGGAACTTGTATTATCATGTGTTAAGAGAACATAATGGGTTTGTTGATTGCTTAGCAAATGAGGTTACCGTTTTAGCACAAGGAATTTTGATTAAAAATGGGGGGTTTAATATCATTCACATTCTCTATTGTCTATGACCCAACAATCTTTTGCGATACATAGCACTGCATATAAGAACCATAGTGACGGACATACAAAGGGTTTACATCTATGTGCATGGAAACGATTTGCAAGGATGCAAGCTCTAGTTTGTGGCATGTGGAATTTATCACTTGCCTTGAGTTTTGTTCCCTTCATTATTGTTTCTTGCATACACGGTGGGATATTAGTAGAGACGGGCTAGATGGAATTGTGGAAATCAAGTGTTAGCTTCAGTGCATTTTTCTGGATTTGGTTTCCTAGCTTGCTCTATGGTGGTGGAGGTGCTTGAGGTACTCGCTTTGGCTCCCTTTCTTTATGGTTTCATGATTCTTAGGAAGCTTGTTGATTAAGGTTGGTTGTCATTGATGTCAATCCTTGAGGAAAGCCTAGTAGCACAAATGTTTGGGTATTGGAACCAAGTTTGTTTGATGTAAAGATGACTCATTATTGTCTTGTCTTGTCTTGTCATGGTTGATAAGAAGTACAGAGGGATGAACTCCAAAGTGGTCCCCTTATGGTGAAAGCCCTCATGGAAAGGCGCTTTACAGATTGAAGTATGGTTAGAGAACCCATGCTTAATTGTGGAATAATGAGATGAAGGACAATGAATTTGTTAGTGAAACTATCCTAGATGCATAGTGCCTGTCATGCCATTTCCGGTGGTATGTGGAACATCACATAACTCTTCACGGTTAGAGAGTTATGACCACATGAAGTTGGAGAACCCTCACGAGTCTTATAGAAGCCCCCAAGAGTCAAAGTGTCTTGCAAAAGAAATTATTTTAAATGGAGAAGCCCTAAAATACGGAAAGTGTAAAGCTACACGAAGATATAAATAAGAGGCAAAGCTCACTCATTAAGGACACACTTGTACATATTGTATATCTATTTTCTTGTGTAAAGCTTATTGTAAATACTTGTGGATACATCTGAAGTGACAAACGTTTGAGGTAGCACGAAGGGTTGATGGCAAAATTCTAGGAATTATAGCGAATACAAAAAACCCTATTTTCTGAGGCATACGCGGGCTGCCTGTGTATAGGGTGAGTACATGTACGCGGGCTGTCTATGAATAGGGTGCGTCCATACGCAGTCTGGCTATGTATAGGGTGCATACATGTACGCAAGCTGTCTGTGTATAGGGTGCGTACGTACGCTGGCTGTGTATAGGATGAGTACATGTTGATAAAGCCATGGAAACTTGAGAAGATGAAGATGCAGAGGTTCTAGATTCTGAGATCAAGCTCCCAAGAAGGTTTAAAGTGCTCAAATACATCAGATCCATCAATTGGTTCAAAATGTATGTCTTATTTCTATGAATAGTTGGATTTTGATGCATGCATGAGGAATGGCAATGGAGATTTGAGGATTCTCCCTAGAGAGATTAGTGGCTACGTGGGATTTTCTGTATAAGTCAGATTTACAGAAATACAGTGTTGGTATGTTCATCATTGATACTTCTTGTGAGGCACATCTTGTATTTCTTGTCATATGGCTAAGGGTTTTTATGGTACATGGTTGAGAGCTTGTATTTGTGTAGTAGTTGATGTATTGAGACGCTGAATATCAGAAAGGGTTTGATGACTAAGATCATGCGAGGGATATTATACTTGTTCATGATTACACACCTATGTGGCACATGACTAGAGAGAGACATTTGCCTTGAGTAAAGATTATGTATGAGGATGCATGCACAGGGTACAGTTACAGTATGGATACAATGACAAGTTATAGATCTATGTGAAAGAAGTAATAGAGGGTCAGAAGTTTTCAAGAAAAAGGAAACCCTAGTTTTTAGAAGGCATACCGAGGCTGCATAACAGTTAGGGCTCTTACATTCGCAGGCTACATAACAGATAGGGAGCGTACATACGCGGGCTGCAGCGCTACAGGTCGCGTACCTATTGTATTTTTGTAGATACATGTTCAGTTCAGGTACAGATTGATTACAGGGCAGTTGTACAAATTGGATACAGGTCAGTAGTACAGGTTGATACAATTGTACAATAGTATATCTCACAGTGACATGTTGTCAGTGGTTCCATCATTCTACTTATACTTTAGGGCGGTTGGACGGGGCAAGGACAGGTGGTTGTAACCACCTTCCGGTTGTAGCCGAAGAACATAGGGGGTTGTAACCTACTTCTGGTTGTAGCCAGAGAATTGGGGAGTTGGAGCTTCTCTCAGGCTGTAGCCTTAGAAACTAGGGGGTTGGAGCCTCCTTCCAGTTGCAGCTGGAAAACAAAGGAAGTTGGTGCTTCCAATGAATGTAATTCTTCAAGACATATAAGAAAAAACATTTCGTGGTTTTCTCCTGCTTTGGGTTTCCACTTAAAACACTGGTGTACTGTGTATTTGTGTGATTGTTCATTTCTTATTTCTCATTATTGGATAATAATTCTACATTGACATAACACTTGGATTATTTGGTTAAAAATGACTATAATTGCGCTATTACTGATTCACCTCCCCCTCTCAGTAATCCAACAATTGGTATCAGAGCGGGTTCCTTGAGAAATCAGTTTAACCACTGAAAGGTAGATCATGGAGAGCAACAACTTGTATAAAAATGGAAAACCACAGTTTGATGGACATAAGTATGCTTTTTGGAGCATAAGGATGAAGACATATATACAGGCACAGGGATTTGAAATTTGACAATCAATTGTAGATGGATACACAACACCAGCAGTTCCACCAACAAATGACAAAGCAGTGAAACTTGGTTAGAATAATTCAAAAGCCACAAATGCACTTTTGAATGGTCTCAGTGAAACAATATTCACCAAAGTTGCACATTGTAAATTCACTAAAGAGATTTGGGACAAGCTTCGAAATATTTATGAAAGAGATACGAAAGTCAAAGCAACAAAGCTTCAAACTTACAGAGGTTAGTTCGAACAACTAAAAATGAAGGAAGATGAGAATATTGCAACGTACTTCTTATGATTCGATGAAACAATGAATGCAATCATAGGATTGGGAGAAGAAATTGAAAAATCTGTAATTGTTCAAAATGTACTAATATTTCTTCCTATGAGATTTAACCCCAAGATATCAACACTAGAAGAAAGATCAGATCTAAACTCAATAAGTATGGACAAACTGCATGGAATCTTCACAACTTATGAAATGAGATTTGAACAGGAAAATCCAGATGTAAAAGAAGCAGTCTTCAAGTCATCCAAAAGATCAAAGAAAAATAAAAAGCAACAAGAAGAATATAGCAGCAACAATGACATCTCAGAAGATGATAAAGAAGTGGCCAACTTCGTTAAAAGACTAAACAAGGGAACCAACGATAGGTATAGAGGTAAACTTTCTTTAATTTGTTTTAATTGTGATGCTATTGGTCATTTTGATAACAAATGTCCTCATAAGAAAAAGAGAAATGATGAAGGTTATTCAAAAGACAAACAAACATATGAAGGAAAAAGAACTACAAATAAAGTTTTCAAGAAAAGCTTATGCACCAAAGAAGACATCTCATCATTAGATGAAGATGAAGTCAGTGACAGTGAGACAATAAGAGTTCTATTCATGGCAGTAGAAGACTCCGATAAAGTGTTGAAATGATGTAACTGCAAAGAGTATTCTTATTATTATTGCCATTTATTCATAGGATTAATCCCCATTGTGGATTAATCATGTCGGTAATTGTATTAGGACCAAATCCCCTTTTGCGGATTGGTCATCGGACAATTGTAATAGGCAGACTAAGAAGTCGGCCCCAACAGTTATTATTGAGACCCAGAATTAAATTAAAGGTGGGTTTACCCACCCAGAGTGAGAGGTCGGCCCTGCCAGAAAAGACCTTTCACACGTGCCAATCTTGTATATATAGAGAGGCTAGCGCCTCACTTTATCACACAACACACTTGCTCATTCTTGAGAAGCAAGCTACAACTTACCAGTGAGAGAGAAGAAGAAGAGTGGTGCATCTCTTGGAGAGGACTATCTGTATTGGTTTGATTTATCTCTTGAACATTGTATTAGAAATTTATGATAAGGAAGTTTTTGCTGGGTTTTCTTCCCCTAGAGGGTTTCCCAGGATAAATGTTGTGTCTCTTGTGAATGTGTATTTCTCAGTGATCTTGTTCTTATGATGCTCTTTTCTATTGAAATGCAAAGAACTATAATAATGGCATAAACATTAACATGGTATCAGAGCCAACCTGAAGGAAGCATATTTCGCAAGAAAAAACCGTCACTGTTGCAGTACCTGCAAATTAGGGTTTTTCAAAAGTGAAGCTTTTCAGCTCCCTAACCACCTAGAAAGTTGCGCCCTCCGCCAAGGATCATTTTGGCACTTAGAGCGCACCTTTTCAGTGGCTAGATTTCCCGGAAAGTGAAACCCTAGTTTCACAAAAGTACTAGAAGTACCAGAAAACCAGTACTAGAAGTACCAGAAACACCAGTCCAGAAATCCGCAGATCAGATTTGACGGGGTAAAAATTGGATTTTTTCAGATCCAAGTATACCAGGCTACTCGTCTCAACCAAGCGCACCTCCTGGTAAGGTCAAAATTTGATTTTAAGCATTTTCATTTTTTGGTCATTTTCGTAGCCTCAAGTACAAGATGTCTACAAGCACAAAGCTTATTGAGAAACTAGAAGGCATAGACAACTTCTGTGCCTAGAAGTATATGATCGGTCTAATCCTTGCAGAGAATGACCTAACAAAATTTATCAAAGAAGAAGTGGAGGAACCTGAAGATGCCGTAGAGAAAGCGAAGCATCAGAAGGACTCAATCAGGGCTCAAAGAGTCATTGCATATTCAATCAAAGACCACCTGATCCCGTATGTATCATCCAAGAAAACTCCGAAGGAAATGTTTGACTCTCTAAGAAAACTATATGAAGGAAAGAACATCAATCGAAAGATGAATCTAAGATCTCAATTGAAGAATACCAAGATGCAGAAAGGATAAATGATTCAAGAATATTTCTCCCGAATCTCAGAAATAAAAGAACAGTTAAAAGCGATTGGAGAGACCATCGACGAAGACGAATTCGTAATAACAACCCTAAATGGTCTCACAAGACCTTGGGATGCTTTCATCCAATCAGTATGTGGCAGAAAAGAGAAACTACAGTTTGAAGTCTATGGGAAGAATGCATCCAAGAAGAGACAAGGGTAGCCAACCGTGAAGCACTACTAGCAAGGGACGATGATCAAGCCCTAGCTATTCATACAAAATGAGGAAGGAAGAAACCCTACTTCAAAATGGAATCTCATAGAGAACCTCAACCATCAAACAAATTCAACAACCAAGAATCTCACCCAAGAAATTTTCAGAAAAAAGGACAACGCAAGGGATGAGATCCCTCATCTATACAATGCTATCATTGTGATAAGATGGGACACAAGGTGAATAATTGTCCATTCATAAGAGAAGAATACAAGAGGAAGCACAAAAGGCAACATGCTCACATAGCCGAAGATGAAGAACCACCTATGAAGATGATCAAGGACCATGTCTTGATCTCAACTCTCTCAGGATCTATATCACCTGGAGAGGACACATGGCTCATTGATAACGGTGCATCAAAACATATGAAGGGTAAGAAAAATACTCTCTCTTGTATTTCATAAAAGAAGTTTTCTCAGAAAATAACTCTTGGAGATGATTATCAATATCCCATCAAGGGAATAGGAGAATCAAACTACAAGCTAGATTCAGTAAACTCAATAACAATGAAGGACGAACTCTATTTACCGGGCTTAAAGAAGAACTTACTCTCCATATCAGCTTTAGACAAGAAAGACTACAGATTTGCCTTCATAGATGGAGAATTTCTTATGTGGGCTAAAGGAGAAACCTTAAATGAAACAATCGTCATCAGAAGTGAAGAAAATGGCTTATATAAGCTGAAGGGTCACCCAGAAACCGCCATGACCCATACCATTGAAAACTCATGCGAACTTTGGCATAGAAGATTGGCCCACATCAACTACAAGGCACTACCATACATATGCAAAGCTATCACAGGTTTACCAGAACTCAAGGTTGATCAAGAATGCATATGCAATGGATGTGCGCAAGGGAAGAATATCAAGAACCATTTTCCAAAGAGGGATAACAAAGCAGAAGGAGTATTGGAACTCATTCATTCAGACGTGTCTGGACCAATGCCATCATCTTCCATTAGCGGGTATGTATACTATGTATCATTTATTGATGACTATTCTTGTAAGACCTGGATATATTTCTTAAAATCTAAAGATGAAGTATTCAATAAATTCAAGGAATTCAAAGCCTTGATAGAGAATCTTTCCAAAAGAAAGATTAAGATACTCAAGTCAGATAATGGAGGAGAATATACCTCAAAGGAGTTCGTAAACTTCTGTAGAGATGTTGGGATCAAGAGGGAACTCACTACTCCCTATAATCCTCAACAAAACGGTGTAGCTGAAAGAAAGAACAAAACAATTATGGAAGTTGTAAAGACCATGATTCACGATCAAGATCTTCCTATATGCTTATGCGCAGAAGCAGCAATGGCAGCTGTTTATGTGCAGAACCGATTATCCCATAGCGCACTTGGGTTCAAGACCCCGGAAGAAATGTCACCGGAAAGAAGCCAGAGGTAAGCCATCTCAAAATATTTAGCTGTCCAGTGTTTATTCATATACCGAAAGAGAAAAGAAACAAGCTGGAACCCTCCAGAAAGAAGGGAATATTTGTGGGATACTGTGAGGTATCCAAGGTCTTCAGAATCTACATACCTGGTCACTGCCATATTGAGATTAGCAGGGATGTGACCTTTGATGAAGAAGCAACACTTAAGAAATCAAGAAGATGCCAGCTTGAAGAAGTATATGAAGAGGAACCTATAAATCCCGGGATTGCAGAATCCATGAGGGAAGTTCCCAGAGTTGCAGAAACTGTAAGGGAAGTCGTAACTTCCCTTGATGAGGAGACTTCTGAAGACCACGACATAACAGAAGTTCAAGAATCTCCTCAAATGACCTTCTGCCATAAAAGAAAGCTTGCTTGGGCAAGAGAGCTTATTCAAGATGGAAAGAAGTATGGTGTTCCAGAAGGAACCACAAGATAGGTGAAAAGACCAAAGCCATTCTCCAGTTACACGACTTTGATGTACAATCTACTTGATGAAGAACCTACATACTTTGAAGAGGCCATTCAAAAGAAGGAATGGGCAGATGCCATGACAGAGGAATACCAATCCATAATAAAGAATGATGTATGAGAAATAGTTCCCAGACCAAAAAGTAAGGATGTGGTATCATCAAAATGGCTCTTCAAAATAAAACATGCTGCTGATGGAAGTATTGAGAAATAT